>JABSTT010001804.1:0-87318 GCA_013339685.2 Hyalomma asiaticum
ACAATGCGGAAAAAACTGAGAAGAAAAAGGGAACAATGATTTCAGTCCACTGAATTCTTGGAGGGTATGGAGCCACGCGTGTAGTCATGCGAAATTATTAGTGATAAAGGAAAGAGTGGGCGATGCTCTATTCTTTATCAAATTTGGAGAATGTGAGATGAGAAAGAAAGTTCTCAAAAGCCGCACGGACGAGTTAAGCAACACTTTTAATGAAGTTTTGCTTAGTGGGAATATGAAAGAAATGCTAGCCATGACATTTACATTTCATAAAAATACGCAACAAAAGACTAGGGCTTGCTTGCTTATTTCGTTATCTTGGCAGTCAGTTCAATTTGGGAGAAAATATTTTTCTTCATTGCAATTTGTGACTTGGTCTCTTGGTCTAGGCAACATAACGCAAAAATCACTGTCTTGCACGACAGAAATATTGTAACGATATATTTGAAGAAAACGAGAGCACTGTTGAAATGCCAGGGATTTTCGTAGAATAAAGTGGTATGCATTTATATCTTTTACGCAACATCAAGATTAGTGAGTTCGGAAGTCTTCTTGATTATATTTATTCGGCCAGAGAAGTTGCCTAGGTAAATGTATTTTCCATGGTTTCTTCAAGAACTCGAACACAAGCTTGTCCGTGTCAATGTGCGCTGTGTTGCGTGTTCATCTCGCCTAATTATCACGAAGTAAGGCAATCTGAATAGTAGTGAACGTAGTGAACGTGGTCTTATTGTAACCAGCAAATGTGTAAAGTACCATGTGACGGTCGATCGGCAGATACAACGGCCCGATGGAGCTGCGAGCTATGCCATCTTGTTTTGATGTCTTTTGGCGTGCGCTTCACACCGCGCGGCCGCGCAGCGTGCACTTTGCACCATCGAGAAACTCGGCCCAGCACAGCGGCATCAAGCGAGTGCGTTTCTTCCGGCACTCACAGGCGCGTTCGCGTGCGCGCTATGTGGCGAGGGCATTGCCGGCGTTCCGGCGATATGCAAGGCGCCTGCAACGGAGCACGTGATCAAGGCGCTGCTACGCAGTGCGCAGCACGTCTGATGGCTGCCGGGATAGCGCGCGCGCCAGCGATGGGACTGCGTAGAGTCCACAGTCGCGAGCGACTGTGACAACGAAGGAACTGATGTCTACTCACAGTCAATCGAACAGCCGTCCGAGGACAACCTCGAATTTGTATTGAGCCGAAAGGCGAAGGGACGCATTACCACAACCTCTTCATCTTCTGGCAGATTAAATGGAAGGAAGCAACGAAGGCCCGTGGGCAACCCCATCCTCTATGTTCTTGTTGTCCCTGACGACGACATAAAGCACCTCAACAGGCTATCAGGTTCACTGCTTTTGGAGGGAATAGTACCAGAAGTCATGCAATTTAGTGCCATCGCCTATAAGCACATCTTGGCGAGTGGAGATTCGCACGATGCCGCACTGAACTCACAGTGCAACGTCACAGAACTGCATGACAAGTACCGCTCATGTGTCCAGGTGGACTCTAATATCGTGATTGGTATTTTCCACTACATAGATTATGCTATATTCCCTGTTCCGACTTGGATGTTCTTGTCAAATCAGTCTATGAGGCCAGCGTCATTTTGAAGGTTGCTTGCTTCGTTGACTCACGCTGCTTCACCGTAGGAGGGAAGGGTGACTCGCTGCCATCGTATGTTAGGGGTGACTATTTGCGATATCCTCTGTGACCTTGTGTACCGAAGCCACTACAGTGTTAAAGTTGCATTAACCTGAGCCAATTGTGACATGTATAAAAACGAGGCAGTGTGCTCTCGATCTACCGGCACTTGTTCCGTGGACGATTGCAACGCGACCGTTCTCAAATGCCCGAACTGGAATATATCCCGCGGATCAAAAGACTAGCCAAACATTTAAAAATATAGCGCTATATCGTTACAGATGGCGGAATACGATTAATTACATGAGGGCTGCGAGAGCCGTCAAAAAGCGCCGTTATTGTCACTGGACTAGATTAGGCAAAAAGAACGCCTTTGCATTTGCAGCGCACCTCCCACGTCCGGATTCTCCACCTCCCTTGTTATCCAAACAGGTGGCAACCGGTAAAAACTAGGGTGCTATGAAAAGAGCGGTAGCTGGCCATTCACCTTAGCCTACATTGCCGAAGCCGTAGCCACAATGATCGGCGGCGTTTGATACAAACCAGTATACATGGATGCCGTTGACGTATCTTGGCCTACGTTGCCGAAGTCACAACCACATGCATGCGCACTGTTCACATCGATGGCTTCAGCTCAGAACCACGGACTGAGAGCTGCCCGACGAGAACAAATACATGATCGTAGTGCTTCTGTTATTGCTAGACAGCCTTAGCGTGCTAATCGGCTGCCTCAGCTCACAATCGGGTCATTATACGCAACAGGCAGTGGATGACCTAAATACGGTACTTGCTAGCCTTCACTACACTCTTAGCACAGTACCTTTAGTTTATTTATAGGTACACAAAAATGTGAAAATATGCTCCTTTATAAAGGTTAAAAGCACTTTAACCTTTATAAAGGAGCATATTTTAACATTTTTGTGCACCTATAAAATAAACTAAAGGTTACCGTGCTAAGGGTGTAGACGTGGCGGCTCTGTGGGAAAACCGCGCTTGAGCGTCTAATGGCGCCCAGTGCAAGAGACGCGAAATCGTGTATCCATGTCTTAACAGGAACGCGTTCTAAGCCCACCCTAACCCACCCTACAAGAAATGCAAAGAGCGGTGCACGTTCCATGTGCTTCCGCACGCCTCTTCTCTCTTCGTCGTCGTTGCAGCATGCCCGTTGCTCGCTACATTACGCGGGATGTTCCAGCGCAAGTTACGACAGGCTTATTTAATACAGCGATTTTGCAATGAGGTCGGGCATGCGTCTACATTGTAGTGGGAAGTCATAGGCTTGGCGTCCCGCATTTGACTCTCCCTGGCGTGCATGAAACGCCAGCCTTGTTAATTTCACCTAACTTTACACATCGTGTCATATTCTTCCTCTTTTCATCCCTTAATCCCCTTCTCCCAGCGCAGAACAGCAAAATGGAGGCGTCCGCAGTACTTATGTCGACTAAATCTTGAAAGGCACAAAGTGAGATTATGCAAGGACCTGGTGTTTCAAGCCATAGGTCGTCTCATTTCGCGTAAACTCTCTTATCCACGGGAGGCACTCAAACATTCTTTCCTGTCGTCACAATAGCCCCAGTTTTACTTTGTGGCTTCGCGGACAACAGTGCGCGTTAGCGTTGTCGTAACGACACAGATTTGCTGAGCGCACAGTGCATGCGACTCCTTAAAGGCACGCGACAAGAGGATTCCACTCGCTAAGACAGCGCCCGGTCCTCGACGCATAGAGGGCACTTGGGTCGTAACATGCTCAGTAGTGTAAATAACGGAAGGAAGTATGAAATGGAGGCTTTAACACATTGCCAGATCTGCATGTAAGCCACAGCACAGCCGACACAATCTTCCTTTGTGATATGGGCACCCGCAGGCCTTTATCTTGCGCCACGAGTAACGGCCACGTCCACGACATGGCAGCTTGCGCGTTGTGGAAAGAAAGATTAACGACGTACTTTCCCGGAATCTATTGCCACGTCATTTGCATAATTATTCGAGTGGCCCGGAGGTGATCATCTCGACAAAGAGTCGACTTGCCGAAAAGCACGTTTTCACCTTACCCTACTTCTCTGTCTTGTCTCGCGAGTCCGCAGCAAGCTTCTCTTCAGCAAGAGTACGAATATGCAGATCAGTCTGGCTTAAAATTTTCAGCGTTCTAGATGGTAGTACTCTCATTACGCTTTTGTTGACGACGGTGAAAAAAAAAACACAAACAAACATGGAAAGTCTGTTTTCGTTTGTCATGAAGAAACAAAAAATGAAAAAGACAGATGACAATGAGCATCGAAAGGCGAAGGACTAGACTGGTTAGAAACCAATTGCCAACCAATAATCTCCTGTGATCTGCGCTGCATTTGGCGACAAACCAACCAAGAAACCAACCAACAAACAAACAAACAAACAAACAAACAAACGAACGAACGAACGACAGAAACAAAGAAAGAAAGAAAGAAAGAAAGAACAAAACAAGCCCACACGTACCCGTAACTTGACCATTAAACCTGCCGCGGCGGAGAGCTGCAAAATAATTCTGACAATCTGGGAATCTTGAAATTGTGCCTAAATCAGTCTATCACAGTTCTTCTGGTGTTAATCGCTCTCGCCGCCCCGCCACGGTGGTCTAGTCGCTATGGTAGTCGGCTGCCGATCCGAGGGTCGTCGGATCTAATCCTGGCCTCGGCGGCTGCTTTTCGATGGAGGCAGAATGTTGAGGCCCGTGTACAGTGCACGTTCAAGAAGCCCCGGTGGTCGAAATTTCCGGAGCCCTCCATTATGGTGTCTCTCATAATCAATGGTAGTTTTGGGACATAAAAGCTCAGAAATCAATCAACCAAACGCTCTTACCGAAACGCTGAGCGTGGAATTGAACTTACGACCTCAAGCTCACCAACGCGATGTCACATTATTCTGAGTTCTGTATGTAGTTACAAATGCGACCTAACCGGGTACATAGGCAATTTTTCATTTATTAAAATTACCAGTGAACATGGATCTAAATCATTTTTGAAGTGCAGTGAAGGACAGCGATGTACTTGAACCCAAGTATAGTGTTAGCGCAGAATGGACAGAATTGAGTGTGTGTGAATGTTTTTGCTCAATTTGGGCTCTGGCCAGTGAACTGACCCTTGGTATGTTTTTTATAATTGTATCAGTTAGCAATTTGATTTGTTTACTTGTCTATTTATTTCCGTGAAACTTCGTTGTTATTATTGTTGTTATTATGTTGCTACGAAACGCCGTGAAATGGAGTAGCCGAGGAGATATACATAAGCCTCTCCACAGCAGTCAACTTGGAACATAACAGCAATGTAACATCCACAGGGCTGTCGAAGTGTGTAACATAAAACATAAGAATGCGGTGAAGAAAATCAGAAACGAACAAATCCAATACCCTTTTAAAATTTCCACTGTGCTGTAATTGTAACTTCTGTTGTGTTTCACAGCTTATAAAGAAAACCAGAAAAGACGCAAGAAACAACCCAATAATGCAACATGTAGAACCACTACATCTTTCAGTGCCGAAGTGCCTAACGCTTTAGGGGCTCGCGTTGTCGACGACCGTCGTCTCCTCCTGTCGCGTGATCACGCTTCCCGTAGAAACCTGCGACGTGCAAGAGAGGGCTTCACCGCCTCTCTGAGCGCACCATTTCTCCTCTCACGACTCTTAGGCGAGTAGTGGCAATCGCTCGGTTGCCTGTGCTACTCTGTCGGGTTTCACAGTAGTGGAGCTGTTTAGCTGTCCACTCTTTCACAACACCGGTCACGGCGACGGTCGCTCCCTTGTTCTATGCCTCTCGCACGCTGACTGCTCCCGGTGAGTGGGGCGGCAGTTCTAAGTCACTGCCAGCCCAGCTCTACGAGCCCGGAAGAAAATGTGCGCTGCCCTGACGCCGACGGAGGGAGAAATTTTTTTCGTGTGGTGAGACTACTACGGGGACGCCATGGCAGAACACACACGCACCATGATTGGCTGGCTCGCTTTTGGAACGAGCTTTGCCTGTGCAAAGGCAAAGGGGCGAAGTTGGTTTGTGCTGCTGTTTGTGCAGCCCCGGCATTCTTGATAGAAAAGCACTCTCGTGCAAGTTCGCTTTCTGACGATACGTATGTTCCTCTCTTCGTCAGCGAAGTCAGTTCAACCAGAAAGCTTCGCGCTTTATTCGATAAGGACGTCAATAAAAGATGCCTTTGACAGAACGCTCACAGCACGTAGGTAGTGCATTAACACAAGGCAGGTGTTTGATTTTGATAACGAAGAAGAAAGTAACAATGAAAATAAGCCTCTTCGTCGTGTTATCTTTCTCTTGTATGCAACCTCGGTTGCGAAAATTGTTTACTGGGTAATTCCTCTAGAAAGACGCTGCTAAGTTACTTATAATGGCAGACACTTATGAAAAGCTCCGGCTTCCTAATCGAATCTGAAACTACTACACTGACTGCGGACAACATACTTTCATCAATGAAAAATGTAAACGAAAATTAACTGAAACTTTGCTTTGAAAGCTTGTTTTTTCTTTCTCCTTTTTGTTGACCAAAGGACTGCTGCCAATAAGCGAGTTGTCTCATCCTGTCTTTGTCACTCATCTCACGTATTCACGTATGTAATGAAAGCCGTTTTCTTCAGATAAGTTTTATCGTTATTGTTTTTTCGGTAACTATATCGGCAACAAAAAAGAATTATGCGAGGGTGGCTAGGTGCCTTCTATCATTTGATAAATCCATTTTGTATATTTGTGTTTGCATTTTCGTCATGGACAAGAGTTGGTGCATACCTGATGCGTTCATTGTGTCTGTTTATCTTTAAATTTTTTTAGGAGTTTTAGCAATCTTGGCTGTAAAGTTCCACACGCTAATCCATGTAGAGAGAAGAAAGAAAGACAGAGAGAAAGAAATGAAGCGGAAGTGTTTCCGAAATGAGCAAAAAAAAACCGCTTTATTGCTTTAGGAATGTTACTATAATAAGCTTAATGCTTCAGTTTTCAGCAGCTGCCGCAGCAAACCATTGCAGGTGTCCTCTTTAGGATATCTGAAATTAGAAAGCCTATATAAAAGAAACGGTATATGAACAACAACGTCGAAAGAGAAAAAAATAAAGAAAATGGTTATTTCTGATGTATACAATATATATTTGAGGAAGCAGTTCGTCTTTGCTCGTTGTGTTCTACACTCGCTCTTCTTTCCCACTCATTCTATCTTAGTACTTCGATACGAAAGCTTTACACCGTATCGGTCATACTCGAGTTAGTGACGTCAAAATTTATGACTGCGAATTGAGGGCGTTCTCGCTGTACATTAATCATTTTGTACGACCTTTCTTTGCAGACATACGCGGTGCGTCTTCGTGCAATACGTTCACAAAAATAGGAAAACAAAAACGAAAGGGTAACGTTGAACATCTCCTTTACGTGGATGTCAAAGAAAGAAAGAAAGAAAGAAAGAAAGAAAGAAAGAAAGAAAGAAAGAAAAGTGGGCATAGTACTCATCATGTCGCGACTACATTGATAGTGGACGCTATCGGACCCGCGGCATGTCTTCAAGTAGCTTCGCACGTGCTCATCGCAGCGCCGGTGCGTCTTGCGAGGGAAAAAGACGAGAAGAAAAGAACAAATATACGAGTACTTGCTCCCAGTGCGAGGCCCCACGCATTTCCATCGCAAGCGGGCTGTGTCGACTTAGCACCCCTCCGGTGCTCCCGTTGAAAACTTGCAGAACAAATTGCTGCAGTCTATGCAACTTTCTTTTTTCAAGAAATATACGTATAGACACGAACTTTTTTTTTTCGTTCCAGCTCCTTCGCCAGGGATCTTTAAAAATAAGAAGACGACGCTTACGGGCCTTCATGCGGACGGGTTAAATGACAGACCTGACAGTGGGCGTTGCAGAGGGCCTCAAAACGGCCTGCCGATATGAAGGCATCGTCCAGAAGGTTACTTGGATGAAGCAGAAATGTCACTTGCTAGACGAATCAGAGTTATTTGCATTTGTCTCTGAAAATAAATTACCAGGGATCAAAAAGTCGTTGAATAGGAAATACCACTGCATCCAGTGTTTTCACAGGTAGAATTGTCTTCACGAGAGTGGCACATAGAAACTTCGTATTCACCTTGAGGCGCCAAAAAAAAAAAAGGGGGGGAACACCGAGCGCGAGATAGGACAACGGGCAGAGCGCCACTAGCGGCTGCTTTATTTTACGGAGAATATGCGGAGCCGCTGCAACCGGGACCGCCACGGGTCGCAGGTTCGACGCCCAACTCCCCCCCCCCCCCCCGCCCTTCTTTTTTTTTTCTTTTTTATTATATACTCTTCGAGATTACGTCGGTAGGGGGCCTGGCGACGGTTGGGTACCTGAAAGGCTTTCAGTCGTTCAACTGCCGTTTACGACTCACTCCTACACCAGAACAGGAATTGGCCTCCCTGGTGAAGTACTTGGCCACCGCCTCCCACACGATGCCTACAATTAAACCCTCGCCCTCAGTGTCCAGCAGCTGCAGAACATCTGTCCACGGCGGCGTTCAGCTCTGTGAAGCAGCAGAGGGCAGTAATAATCACTGGACCCGGACAGGCCGCCACTGGAAACTAAACATTGGAACGTTCAATACAAGATCCCTCTCCAGCGAAGCTAGACTAGCAGAACTACTCGAGGAACTAGAGGGAGTTAGTTGGGACGTCATTGGCCTTAGCGAAGTTAGGAGAACAGGTGAAGCTTACGCAGTCTTAAACAATGGACATGTCCTCTGCTATAGAGGATTACCCGAAAAGAGGGAATATGGCGTTGGGTTCCTAATTCACAAAGATATAGCGGGCAACGTAGATGAATTCTACAGCATTAACGAAAGGGTTGCATGCGTCATAATAAAACTAAATAAGCGGTATAAACTTAAGATAATCCAGGGATATGCGCCAACAACGAGCTACGACGACGAACAAGTAGAGCAGTTCTACGAGGATATGGAACTAGCAATAAAAAAAGTACGGACACAATACGCAGTAGTCATGGGGGATTTCAACGCAAAAGTAGGGACAAAACAAAGTGGAGAGCAGGCGATTGGCAACTACGGCATCGACCATAGAAATAACCGTGGGGAAATGCTAGTACAATTTGCCGAAAGAAACCGACTCCGAATAATGAACACGTTTTTCAAGAAACACAAGAATAGGAAGTGGACGTGGAAAAGCCCTAACGGGGAAACAAAGAATGAAATCGACTTTATAATGTGCGAACAACCAGGTGTAATTCAAGACACAGAAGTAGTGGGGAAGATAAAATGCAGCGATCACAGACTAGTAAGAGCAAAGATTATACTTAACCTAAAGAAGACAAGAACTAAATTACTTACTAGAAAGAAATGCAATTTAGAGGTAATCAGAGCGAAGAACGAAGAATTTAAAGTAGCCCTAAGCAACAAGTTCGAGGCCTTAGGCGAAAACGGTGACAATATAGAGGAAATGAACAAAAGCATAACGAAAACAATCCTTGAAACAGCGATAGAAGTCGGGGGTAAAACAACTAAGTAAACAACAAGTAAGTTGTCCCAATCTACCAAGGACTTAATAAAAAAACGCCAACAAATTAAAGTAACTTCGCCAAAAGATAAGATTGAATTCGCAGAACTATCAAAATTGATCAGTAAAGCCAGGCAAAGAGATGTAAGAAACTTTAACACGAGAGAAATAGAGAAAGCTGTAGAGAAAGGCACCAGCATTAAAACGGTCAAAAAGAAACTGCACTTAGGGTAAAACAAAATGCATGCGCTAAAAGATAAACAAGGTCACGTTATCAACAGTTTCAGCGAAATAGTAAAAGTAGCAGAAGATTTCTACTCGGAACTGTACAGCTCTCAGACAGACCATACAACCTTAATAGAAATAGAATCTGAAAAGGACACTGAAATTCCATGTATAACCGCTGACGAAGTCAAATAAGCTGTCAAAGGCATGTCCCGCGGTAAAGCAGCTGGTGAAGATGGTATAACAGCCGACTTGATCAAAGACGTAGGAGATATTGTACTTGAAAAACTTGCATCGCTCTTCACGAAATGTATCAAGACATGCAGCGTAACGCGCAGCAGGAAAAATGCTAATATAATCCTTATCCACAAGAAAGGTGACATAAAGGACTTAAAGAATTACAGACCAATCAGCCTACTCCCAGTAATATACAAGCTATTTACAAAGGTAATTTCTACAAGGATAAGAGAAACACTCTACTTTAACCAACCGAGAGAACAAGCTGGTTTTAGGAAAGGTTACTCGACAATGGACCACAGCCACGCTATCAACCCAGTAATTGAAAAGTACGCGGAATATAACAAACCTCTTTATATGGCGTTTATCGACTACGAGAAAGCATTCGACTCGATAGAAATACAAGCAGTTCTAGAAGCTCTACGTAGACAAGGGGTACCTGACATATACGTGAAAACCATCAACAATATATACAAAGATTGCACAGCCACACTACTCCTACATGAGAGAAGCAGAGAAATCCCGATCGGGAGAGGTGTGAGACAGGGAGATACGATATCCCCAATGCTATTCACTGCATGCTTAGAGGAAATCTTTAAACGCCTAGACTGGGAAGACAAGGGAATTAGAATAGACGGAGAATATCTAAGCAATTTAAGATTCGCAGACGACATTGTGCTCTTTAGCAATGATGGAGACGAACTACAAAACATGATTGATGACCTAAAATGGGAAAGTATTAAAATTGGATTAAGAATGAATAGGCAAAAGACCAAAGTTATGCTCAATAGCCTAGCTAAGGAACAGGAATGTAAAATCAACAATGGACCCTTACAATGTGTATACGAATACGTATACCTGGGACAGTTAATAACAGGAACTCCTAACCATGAAAAAGAAATTCTCCGTAGAATAAGGTTGGGCTGGAGCGCATTCGGAAGGCATTACGAAATCATGACTGGAAACTTACCGCTCTCACTAAAACGAAAAGTATTCAATCACTGCATTCTCCCAGTACTAACGTACGGTGCAGAAACGTGGAGGTTAACGAAAAAACTAGAGATGAAACTAAGGAGCACGGAACGTGCAATGGAAAGAAAAATGTTGGGGGTTACGCTAACCCTATTGAAAATATTGCCAGCATGTGGAATGGTGGAATCCACCATCCATCATCATGGTGGATTATGGTGATGGCACGGTGGCATGGTGGAAGCCAGGACATGGTGGATAGTGTACCATGATGTAAGCTGGGACATGATGGATAGTGTACCATGATGGATGCTGGAACATGATGGAAGATAGTGGATGGGCATGATGGTAGCAATGCGGCACGAGACAGCATATGAATATATTTAAGATGTGTATCGATGGCAAAATAGTGAACAATGTTGTAGATATTTTGAATACATATGTGTAGTACACAACAGTAGTTCTGGAGCTGCTGAGCACAGTTCAGGGGTTTGACGGTAGCCTTTAAAGCATGCACTTTTCCTAATGAGGGTTGAAGAATGCTAGTATACAGTGTGCAAGGGCATTATATTAACCTTAGGATCAAAATTATCTACCAACTTCTCACTAGTATGTTGAAATGCAGTCAAGTTTTATTCATTGCATATTGTGTTGGCAGCTGTCGGCTTTTTTCGCTTGCCTTGGCGGCCAGTCTCCGTAAAATAGCTGCGCAGGTGCTTCCGGACCGCAGCAAGCCTGCTTTCTGCCGGTGGTGCTGGTGGAGGTTGTGGATGGCTGCTGGTATACTTCTCCGGGCAGTCTATGAAACAGTGCAAAAATGCCATTGTTTAGGCTTTGAAATACAGTACAGGAAGGGGAGAGAGTGCGGCTACAAAGGCGTATATCTGTACAGGGAATGGCTATGAAGTCTTCCTGGATAGAACATGTGATCGGCTGCGGCGAGTAACGAAGCGACAGCGTAGCCTCTCAATTAACAGCAAAGCGGCACACTTACAACGCCGAGCGATTCTACTACCTTTAAGGCAGTATAATCCTTCGAACTTCCTCAGTTTTGTCCTTTTTAATAGCAGCTAACACATTTTTATACCTGCATAATGACTTTGGATCGCAGTTGTTTGCAGCCCTAAAATGGAAGTTAATGCACGAACGCTTGCATACATCAGCGATAACCACAGCAATAGGCACGTTTCGCGAGTCATGTAGTTACACGTATAAAAAGCAAGACGATCATGTTCGTGGCGACAATTTTATGCACCCTTTCCTGGAATGTTCACGCACGATAGCGCGGGCGGACCAGCACTTCGCAATTGTGGCGACTAAGCTCTGCACACACATCGTGCACACGCCAATTTAACGCTACCGACACCGCACTCTGCACCACGCTACTCGATTTCCTTTGCTGTAAAGATTGCACACAACAATGATAGGGCACAAAGCGCAGCATTCACAGCCACCTACCTTAGTTAAGAAACATGCTGATTCCAGTTTGCGTCGTCTAACGGCCTTGAGGCGCTGTGCCGAGCCGCGTCGTTCGTCCGTAGATCGAGAAGCGATGTGCCGACCCTCGATGTGTGCGAACGAGAACGCATTTCCTAGGAACACACATCACGGAACGTAGAAAGCATTCCGGCACTGCTTCTCACTGATCCGCGTACACACTGACAGACGGTGTCGCGACGACTCACGTCCCTCGGCGAATGGATGTCAACAAAGGATCTCCGAGGTGTCGACGCTGCCGGCTGCTGCTTTCTCAGTCTATCGCACACCGCACCTCACACTGGCTCAAGAAGGTCCACTGGAGCTAATGAGCACAACGCTAAACATAGACCGAGATGCAGCGCAACCAGAAATCGACCGTACGAAAACAAATATCGCCACCACGTTGTACACGACAGCCGCAGCGCGCCGCCATGTTTGGAAGAAAAAAAAAAAGCAGCAATAGCGCGATGGTGGCGACACCACTGGTTGCGGTTTCGGTTTCAAAATTTCAGATCAATTCTCATGTTTTCAGTGTAAGGAAATACAGAAACAAATGCTCTAAGGCTAAAAACTGCTTACGCAATGTAGTTTTTATTTTACATACTATTCTAAAATTGAAATTTGCCGTAAATTATGCAAATGACGTAACTTATGCGAGCTTGCATTTCGCGACGTTTTCCTCGGCCTCGGTCCAACGTGTTCCGCACCACTTCATGTTGCATGTGTAACGCCACATTGCATGCGCAGCAGTACACAATTGCCCTGTAGCGCATATTCTGTGCATTATCAGCTGCAGCCAAAATGATGTTATTCAGGAATTAATACTGTTGAGCCGTATGTGTGGTGGTAGTACAAATATTGATTGCAACAAGCAAAAAACAAAAAGTAAAAAGAAGAGGAGGACAGCGTAGTAGGCATGGTACACAGTGCAGGAAAAAAACAACAAAAACGAGGGCAGATACAACGAAACACAGCAAGGTCTCTCTCCTCGTTTTTCATTTTCCTTTTTTCCTGTGCGTGCACCATGCCGATTACCTGTATCACCAACTCGGAGACACAGGGCGGTGAGAGAATGATACACAAGGCGCTCAACAACCAGTGGTTTTATTATTGCTGGATATATAAACAAATGCTTTGCATATAAGACCAACCAACACAGTATGCATGCACACAGGCTATGTTTTGTAGTTTTTCTGCATTGCATCTTGCATGAGCACAGGCTACGTTTTGTACTTTTTCTGCACAGATGTTGCGTTTTCCTGCGGCAGTAAACCATTGGTTATAATTGTTAGTTCAGCACCTTAATCGCACATCTTGTTCACTCACCGTCCCTTGTCTAGCGCTGTTTGTTAGAACATGATAAGTACCATCCTGCACGTAACTAAGAGTAGCCGTCGTGCAGTACATCCCTGCAGCATTTACCAGCATACTTCCAGTGACCAGTGATATGTGCATAAACGGGGCGCGCACTTCCAGGACAGCTGCTGCCGTCCTCCTATGCAGCACGAGTGCTGGCGCGTGTTCTCAACATAGAATGTTGCACATATGCGCTTACCATTACCCTTAGTAAGGGCACACGTTCGCGAAGAGGGAAAGCTCAACTCGATCGGAATAATGCTGTTTCAGGTCCAATAGGCCTAGAAACTACAACGGCAGTGACGAACAGGCCGGTGCACGCCATTCAAAGAACCGAGTCCCACATTTCTCGGGCATTCTAAACGTATTCGTTAATCGCGCAGCAACTATAGACCCTAAATATTTTACTGCCAATGATTACTACCATCCCAGGTATGCTAACGCAGCCACCTTCTCCCACAACCACCACGCTCGCCATCACTGCAACACCATGCTTCCACCACGCCACCATTTTGCTGTACACAGCCACCAAGTGTGCCACCATGGCACCTTCATTCCTCCACTATGCCACCATCTCGCTGTCCACAACCACTAAGCTTGCCATCATGGCACCTCCGTGACTCCACCACGCCACCGTCTTCCAGCAAGCAGTACAGCATGACACGTTCGCCATCACCACCGTCAGCCACCATTTCCACCAAATGCATCCACTATTCACCACCATGAGCCATCTTTGCCATCACGCTTTCCAGCATATCCGTCATTATTTCCACCATATCCACTAATATTTCCATCTTAACCACCACGAATTCCAGCAACCACCAAGAGAGAATTTTCAATAGGGAAGAGATAAAAAACGAGCGGAATGGATCAGAGAACAGACAGGAATAGCCGATAATATTATATCAATTAAAAGAAAGAAGTGGACCTGTGCAGGACATGTTATGAGGAGGAAAGATAACAGATGGACAGTAAGAGCGACGGAATGGATACCAAGAGAGGGAAAACGTAACAGAGGCAGGCAAAAGGTTAGATGGAGCGATGAAATTAAAAAGTTTGCAGGCATAAAGTGGAACCAACTCGTTCAGGATAGGGTGCCACTCCACTGTCGGCCGGCAGCCGACAGTGGAGTGGCAGTGTAGGGCACGGTCCCCTATTACAGCACTGGTTTTATGAACGTACGAGGTTTACTGCGCAAAGGCACTCATGTGGACAGAATCTTTCGTTCTGCGTTTGCCGCCTGTTTCTTTTAACAAAATGACAAGTGAAAGAGAATGGAATGGAGAATAAATTCCTGTAATGATTAACAAACGCTTACGTATGAAGATTTATTACGCTTATTATAAACGTAATTTTTTTAGTATTATAAACATTTTTTTCGATTCAAAGTAGCAAGTTGCAGCATGTTGTGTGAATACGCAAACTTGACCAGCAAAGAGCAACTAGACATGTGAATATCACAGTAAGTCGAGTGGTACTTAAAACAAGGGTAGGGGACATTAATGCCATATCTCCGCACGATGTTTAATAGACCGTGAATGGCCGCAGTGCTTGAGAGGGAGTTCCACGAACAAGATTTCTGAAACCATCATGCGTTTGTTGCTGGCAAAAGCTTTCGTTTCTGCACCAATTTAGAGGATTAACGAAATTGTGTTTCGTGCCATTAGCACCTGGTCTTAGTAGCCCTTCCGCACAGCTCGCACAGCTTTCTAGAAGCTTAAGAGCTCAAGGTGTTTGGGGAAGAAGCACACTTTACTTTACTTCGTTACAGACATAAACAACACTAACAGGAAGTGTACAAACAGACGATATCGATCCACAGGAAATAGGTTTAGGAACGTCTCTCAACGAATAATCCGTAAAGGTTGTCGGGCCGATGGGCCCTTATCTGCAGCACGCACGTTGGAGGCAGGGCGAGGAGGACACACGCGCATTGCCCATGCGCGTGACGAGCGGCAGCGTCGAAAGGCCACAGGGGGCGTGAAGGTGGCCGGCCGATAAGAAGGGAGGTGAGACGAGCCCGTGGGCTTTTTCGGTGGGCGGCAGGGCGATGGGATGCAGTGACGGTCGCGCTAGGCGCTATGGTTTCCTCCGTGAGTGCTGCAAAGCAAAGGCCACGCCGGTTTGGGGCGTCCGCTAAGGCGAGTCGTTGGCTCGTCCTCCACTGCGAGTTGTGCGTGAGTTTGCTTTCGAGCCGTTGTGTTTTACACTTACTTTCATGCCGTTGAGTTTTGCGCCGTAGGTTCCATTGGACCGCCAGTCCGCGGGAGTTGTTCGTTCTGGCCTTGTGGCCGTCCTGTATACGTTAGTGCCGTGTTGTGCCGGGCTGGAAGGTGGTTGTGATTCTTTTGGAGTCTTGAATTAAAAGCGGTTCTTGTTCCCAGCGTTGCTGGCTCGTGTCATGCGAATTGCGGCTCACTGACCCCCCTGAGCGGAGACGGGGCCTTCAAGGTGAACACTCAAATACAAGACAAAACGTCGGCCATGGATGCAGTAAAGAAGTCATGGGAACCGGCGTTCAGATATATACGTAATGAGAAGCCATATTGTTGACAATACTGGATTGCAGTCGAAATCTCGGAAAGATTAGATACACAAGTAACTTAAAGGGCTCACCTACGCTCAGTAGAACCATGAAGAGAAGATAATTGATGGCCGTTTTGAGTGTTTCGGACAAAAATAAAGTAAGATAATTCTGAGGAAGAAAATAAAGATTGAAGTTTATTGTTTTTCATAATGATTTCTTTTTGTCAGATAGAAATGTCCTTCTTTCTGATTTTACTAAAGCTAAACGGACCTGTTTGCTCCGTGAGGATAGCTAAAAACAACATATCCGCTCTATTTTCGGCAGTAAAGACTGACGTTGTGACAACAGCAATGAAAAATATTGAGAAAATATAGTGCCGCCTTCATATGAAACTCCATATTTAATACCAAAAAAAAAAATAGTCCATAGATATGCAGGCACGAAAGCTGATATTCGGATCTCAGTGTCTGACTCATGTTCGCCACGAGCTTCTAATTAATAACGCGTTATGTATATAAAGATTTTGCAACGTAACCTGACGGGCGACACTTACATTAGCATTCTACAACAGCAAAGTTGTGCAGGAATAACTATGGCGCTAAATCGGCGGGACGCAGATAAGACAAAACACACACAGTCGCCATAACTATTCCTTCATGAAATGAACCAACTAGCTCAACAACGTGTCCTTTTAAACTTACACAGCCCATGTATTCCATGTGAGCTTCGCTGATGAAATTACCATGCAGTGTTCACAGTAGGCCTACTCTATTGAAGGGACCCCACTATCTATCGAATATATCTATGTTATCAAGAACTTAATAAGGTTTACGTAGTCGTACTATGTTATAAAGAAGCCAGACATAGTCACTAAAGCATGGCAAAAGAGTTCTGCAGAAACCTGCAAGGCGGAGTAACGTCTATGAAAGGGAAAATTAGCATCCGCCCTTTTGTAGCACAAGGCTACAAGGAAATCCTTATGGATTTCCGTATGGATTTCCTTGTAGCCTTGTGCTACAAAACGGGTGGATATGCTAATTTTTCCTTTCAGTCACTAAATCAGATGCGAACTACCTACTGCGAACATATACAGGCTTGCGATCAGAACGTCCCCATCGCTTACTGCGAGCCGCCGTCCACGCAGCGTCCCGGCCATGTATGATACACTGGACATATAAAAACGAATGCCACAAAACACATTCATTTCGCGCACAGTGCACGCCTTGCCGCGCCCATATATAAGTCACATGCGCCATTATGCCTTAAGCAAATTTGTCATCGCAATAAAAATAGAAAAAGTGTACATGCGAAAGGAGGAAATTCTACGAGATGTACACTGTACAAAATGAAAAATTTTGGAGATATGATCTGCACGCTCCTTTTCAGAAAAAAAAATGTTTTCGACCTGCTGACCCGATCATAGCAATGGCCACGTTTCTCTCATCGAGGACTGGCCATTCGTTAAAGAAAAAGAACTGAATTCAGTTGTGAAAGAACGCATGTGCTCAGAAAGTGCAGCCGACCGTTTTCTTAACGTGCACTTAGCATGACCTGGAGACATTTATAACGTGATTATCCCCGATGGAATACCAGAAAGCGGAAATAATGGCAAATAGGAAATGGTTGATCGAACGACAATGCGGAAAAAACTGAGAAGAAAAAGGGAACAATGATTTCAGTCCACTGAATTCTTGGAGGGTATGGAGCCACGCGTGTAGTCATGCGAAATTATTAGTGATAAAAGGAAAGAAGTGGGCGATGCTCTATTCTTTATCAAATTTGGAGAATGTGAGATGAGAAAGAAAGTTCTCAAAAGCCGCACGGACGAGTTAAGCAACACTTTTAATGAAGTTTTGCTTAGTGGGAATATGAAAGAAATGCTAGCCATGACATTTACATTTCATAAAAATACGCAACAAAAGACTAGGGCTTGCTTGCTTATTTCGTTATCTTGGCAGTCAGTTCAATTTGGGAGAAAATATTTTTCTTCATTGCAATTTGTGACTTGGTCTCTTGGTCTAGGCAACATAACGCAAAAATCACTGTCTTGCACGACAGAAATATTGTAACGATATATTTGAAGAAAACGAGAGCACTGTTGAAATGCCAGGGATTTTCGTAGAATAAAGTGGTATGCATTTATATCTTTTACGCAACATCAAGATTAGTGAGTTCGGAAGTCTTCTTGATTATATTTATTCGGCCAGAGAAGTTGCCTAGGTAAAATGTATTTTCCATGGTTTCTTCAAGAACTCGAACACAAGCTTGTCCGTGTCAATGTGCGCTGTGTTGCGTGTTCATCTCGCCTAATTATCACGAAGTAAGGCAATCTGAATAGTAGTGAACGTAGTGAACGTGGTCTTATTGTAACCAGCAAATGTGTAAAGTACCATGTGACGGTCGATCGGCAGATACAACGGCCCGATGGAGCTGCGAGCTATGCCATCTTGTTTTGATGTCTTTTGGCGTGCGCTTCACACCGCGCGGCCGCGCAGCGTGCACTTTGCACCATCGAGAAACTCGGCCCAGCACAGCGGCATCAAGCGAGTGCGTTTCTTCCGGCACTCACAGGCGCGTTCGCGTGCGCGCTATGTGGCGAGGGCATTGCCGGCGTTCCGGCGATATGCAAGGCGCCTGCAACGGAGCACGTGATCAAGGCGCTGCTACGCAGTGCGCAGCACGTCTGATGGCTGCCGGGATAGCGCGCGCGCCAGCGATGGGACTGCGTAGAGTCCACAGTCGCGAGCGACTGTGACAACGAAGGAACTGATGTCTACTCACCGTCAATCGAACAGCCGTCCGAGGACAACCTCGAATTTGTATTGAGCCGAAAGGCGAAGGGACGCATTACCACAACCTCTTCATCTTCTGGCAGATTAAATGGAAGGAAGCAACGAAGGCCCGTGGGCAACCCCATCCTCTATGTTCTTGTTGTCCCTGACGACGACATAAAGCACCTCAACAGGCTATCAGGTTCACTGCTTTTGGAGGGAATAGTACCAGAAGTCATGCAATTTAGTGCCATCGCCTATAAGCACATCTTGGCGAGTGGAGATTCGCACGATGCCGCACTGAACTCACAGTGCAACGTCACAGAACTGCATGACAAGTACCGCTCATGTGTCCAGGTGGACTCTAATATCGTGATTGGTATTTTCCACTACATAGATTATGCTATATTCCCTGTTCCGACTTGGATGTTCTTGTCAAATCAGTCTATGAGGCCAGCGTCATTTTGAAGGTTGCTTGCTTCGTTGACTCACGCTGCTTCACCGTAGGAGGGAAGGGTGACTCGCTGCCATCGTATGTTAGGGGTGACTATTTGCGATATCCTCTGTGACCTTGTGTACCGAAGCCACTACAGTGTTAAAGTTGCATTAACCTGAGCCAATTGTGACATGTATAAAAAACGAGGCAGTGTGCTCTCGATCTACCGGCACTTGTTCCGTGGACGATTGCAACGCGACCGTTCTCAAATGCCCGAACTGGAATATATCCCGCGGATCAAAAGACTAGCCAAACATTTAAAAATATAGCGCTATATCGTTACAGATGGCGGAATACGATTAATTACATGAGGGCTGCGAGAGCCGTCAAAAAGCGCCGTTATTGTCACTGGACTAGATTAGGCAAAAAGAACGCCTTTGCATTTGCAGCGCACCTCCCACGTCCGGATTCTCCACCTCCCTTGTTATCCAAACAGGTGGCAACCGGTAAAAACTAGGGTGCTATGAAAAGAGCGGTAGCTGGCCATTCACCTTAGCCTACATTGCCGAAGCCGTAGCCACAATGATCGGCGGCGTTTGATAGAAACCAGTATACATGGATGCCGTTGACGTATCTTGGCCTACGTTGCCGAAGTCACAACCACATGCATGCGCACTGTTCACATCGATGGCTTCAGCTCAGAACCACGGACTGAGAGCTGCCCGACGAGAACAAATACATGATCGTAGTGCTTCTGTTATTGCTAGACAGCCTTAGCGTGCTAATCGGCTGCCTCAGCTCACAATCGGGTCATTATACGCAACAGGCAGTGGATGACCTAAATACGGTACTTGCTAGCCTTCACTACACTCTTAGCACAGTAACCTTTAGTTTATTTTATAGGTACACAAAAATGTGAAAATATGCTCCTTTATAAAGGTTAAAAGCACTTTAACCTTTATAAAGGAGCATATTTTAACATTTTTGTGCACCTATAAAATAAACTAAAGGTTACCGTGCTAAGGGTGTAGACGTGGCGGCTCTGTGGGAAAACCGCGCTTGAGCGTCTAATGGCGCCCAGTGCAAGAGACGCGAAATCGTGTATCCATGTCTTAACAGGAACGCGTTCTAAGCCCACCCTAACCCACCCTACAAGAAATGCAAAGAGCGGTGCACGTTCCATGTGCTTCCGCACGCCTCTTCTCTCTTCGTCGTCGTTGCAGGATGCCCGTTGCTCGCTACATTACGCGGGATGTTCCAGCGCAAGTTACGACAGGCTTATTTAATACAGCGATTTTGCAATGAGGTCGGGCATGCGTCTACATTGTAGTGGGAAGTCATAGGCTTGGCGTCCCGCATTTGACTCTCCCTGGCGTGCATGAAACGCCAGCCTTGTTAATTTCACCTAACTTTACACATCGTGTCATATTCTTCCTCTTTTCATCCCTTAATCCCCTTCTCCCAGCGCAGAACAGCAAAATGGAGGCGTCCGCAGTACTTATGTCGACTAAATCTTGAAAGGCACAAAGTGAGATTATGCAAGGACCTGGTGTTTCAAGCCATAGGTCGTCTCATTTCGCGTAAACTCTCTTATCCACGGGAGGCACTCAAACATTCTTTCCTGTCGTCACAATAGCCCCAGTTTTACTTTGTGGCTTCGCGGACAACAGTGCGCGTTAGCGTTGTCGTAACGACACAGATTTGCTGAGCGCACAGTGCATGCGACTCCTTAAAGGCACGCGACAAGAGGATTCCACTCGCTAAGACAGCGCCCGGTCCTCGACGCATAGAGGGCACTTGGGTCGTAACATGCTCAGTAGTGTAAATAACGGAAGGAAGTATGAAATGGAGGCTTTAACACATTGCCAGATCTGCATGTAAGCCACAGCACAGCCGACACAATCTTCCTTTGTGATATGGGCACCCGCAGGCCTTTATCTTGCGCCACGAGTAACGGCCACGTCCACGACATGGCAGCTTGCGCGTTGTGGAAAGAAAGATTAACGACGTACTTTCCCGGAATCTATTGCCACGTCATTTGCATAATTATTCGAGTGGCCCGGAGGTGATCATCTCGACAAAGAGTCGACTTGCCGAAAAGCACGTTTTCACCTTACCCTACTTCTCTGTCTTGTCTCGCGAGTCCGCAGCAAGCTTCTCTTCAGCAAGAGTACGAATATGCAGATCAGTCTGGCTTAAAATTTTCAGCGTTCTAGATGGTAGTACTCTCATTACGCTTTTGTTGACGACGGTGAAAAAAAAAACACAAACAAACATGGAAAGTCTGTTTTCGTTTGTCATGAAGAAACAAAAAATGAAAAAGACAGATGACAATGAGCATCGAAAGGCGAAGGACTAGACTGGTTAGAAACCAATTGCCAACCAATAATCTCCTGTGATCTGCGCTGCATTTGGCGACAAACCAACCAAGAAACCAACCAACAAACAAACAAACAAACAAACAAACAAACAAACGAACGAACGAACGACAGAAACAAAGAAAGAAAGAAAGAAAGAAAGAACAAAACAAGCCCACACGTACCCGTAACTTGACCATTAAACCTGCCGCGGCGGAGAGCTGCAAAATAATTCTGACAATCTGGGAATCTTGAAATTGTGCCTAAATCAGTCTATCACAGTTCTTCTGGTGTTAATCGCTCTCGCCGCCCCGCCACGGTGGTCTAGTCGCTATGGTAGTCGGCTGCCGATCCGAGGGTCGTCGGATCTAATCCTGGCCTCGGCGGCTGCTTTTCGATGGAGGCAGAATGTTGAGGCCCGTGTACAGTGCACGTTCAAGAAGCCCCGGTGGTCGAAATTTCCGGAGCCCTCCATTATGGTGTCTCTCATAATCAATGGTAGTTTTGGGACATAAAAGCTCAGAAATCAATCAACCAAACGCTCTTACCGAAACGCTGAGCGTGGAATTGAACTTACGACCTCAAGCTCACCAACGCGATGTCACATTATTCTGAGTTCTGTATGTAGTTACAAATGCGACCTAACCGGGTACATAGGCAATTTTTCATTTATTAAAATTACCAGTGAACATGGATCTAAATCATTTTTGAAGTGCAGTGAAGGACAGCGATGTACTTGAACCCAAGTATAGTGTTAGCGCAGAATGGACAGAATTGAGTGTGTGTGAATGTTTTTGCTCAATTTGGGCTCTGGCCAGTGAACTGACCCTTGGTATGTTTTTTATAATTGTATCAGTTAGCAATTTGATTTGTTTACTTGTCTATTTATTTCCGTGAAACTTCGTTGTTATTATTGTTGTTATTATGTTGCTACGAAACGCCGTGAAATGGAGTAGCCGAGGAGATATACATAAGCCTCTCCACAGCAGTCAACTTGGAACATAACAGCAATGTAACATCCACAGGGCTGTCGAAGTGTGTAACATAAAACATAAGAATGCGGTGAAGAAAATCAGAAACGAACAAATCCAATACCCTTTTAAAATTTCCACTGTGCTGTAATTGTAACTTCTGTTGTGTTTCACAGCTTATAAAGAAAACCAGAAAAGACGCAAGAAACAACCCAATAATGCAACATGTAGAACCACTACATCTTTCAGTGCCGAAGTGCCTAACGCTTTAGGGGCTCGCGTTGTCGACGACCGTCGTCTCCTCCTGTCGCGTGATCACGCTTCCCGTAGAAACCTGCGACGTGCAAGAGAGGGCTTCACCGCCTCTCTGAGCGCACCATTTCTCCTCTCACGACTCTTAGGCGAGTAGTGGCAATCGCTCGGTTGCCTGTGCTACTCTGTCGGGTTTCACAGTAGTGGAGCTGTTTAGCTGTCCACTCTTTCACAACACCGGTCACGGCGACGGTCGCTCCCTTGTTCTATGCCTCTCGCACGCTGACTGCTCCCGGTGAGTGGGGCGGCAGTTCTAAGTCACTGCCAGCCCAGCTCTACGAGCCCGGAAGAAAATGTGCGCTGCCCTGACGCCGACGGAGGGAGAAATTTTTTTCGTGTGGTGAGACTACTACGGGGACGCCATGGCAGAACACACACGCACCATGACTGGCTGGCTCGCTTTTGGAACGAGCTTTGCCTGTGCAAAGGCAAAGGGGCGAAGTTGGTTTGTGCTGCTGTTTGTGCAGCCCCGGCATTCTTGATAGAAAAGCACTCTCGTGCAAGTTCGCTTTCTGACGATACGTATGTTCCTCTCTTCGTCAGCGAAGTCAGTTCAACCAGAAAGCTTCGCGCTTTATTCGATAAGGACGTCAATAAAAGATGCCTTTGACAGAACGCTCACAGCACGTAGGTAGTGCATTAACACAAGGCAGGTGTTTGATTTTGATAACGAAGAAGAAAGTAACAATGAAAATAAGCCTCTTCGTCGTGTTATCTTTCTCTTGTATGCAACCTCGGTTGCGAAAATTGTTTACTGGGTAATTCCTCTAGAAAGACGCTGCTAAGTTACTTATAATGGCAGACACTTATGAAAAGCTCCGGCTTCCTAATCGAATCTGAAACTACTACACTGACTGCGGACAACATACTTTCATCAATGAAAAATGTAAACGAAAATTAACTGAAACTTTGCTTTGAAAGCTTGTTTTTTCTTTCTCCTTTTTGTTGACCAAAGGACTGCTGCCAATAAGCGAGTTGTCTCATCCTGTCTTTGTCACTCATCTCACGTATTCACGTATGTAATGAAAGCCGTTTTCTTCAGATAAGTTTTATCGTTATTGTTTTTTCGGTAACTATATCGGCAACAAAAAAGAATTATGCGAGGGTGGCTAGGTGCCTTCTATCATTTGATAAATCCATTTTGTATATTTGTGTTTGCATTTTCGTCATGGACAAGAGTTGGTGCATACCTGATGCGTTCATTGTGTCTGTTTATCTTTAAATTTTTTTAGGAGTTTTAGCAATCTTGGCTGTAAAGTTCCACACGCTAATCCATGTAGAGAGAAGAAAGAAAGACAGAGAGAAAGAAATGAAGCGGAAGTGTTTCCGAAATGAGCAAAAAAAACCGCTTTATTGCTTTAGGAATGTTACTATAATAAGCTTAATGCTTCAGTTTTCAGCAGCTGCCGCAGCAAACCATTGCAGGTGTCCTCTTTAGGATATCTGAAATTAGAAAGCCTATATAAAAGAAACGGTATATGAACAACAACGTCGAAAGAGAAAAAAATAAAGAAAATGGTTATTTCTGATGTATACAATATATATTTGAGGAAGCAGTTCGTCTTTGCTCGTTGTGTTCTACACTCGCTCTTCTTTCCCACTCATTCTATCTTAGTACTTCGATACGAAAGCTTTACACCGTATCGGTCATACTCGAGTTAGTGACGTCAAAATTTATGACTGCGAATTGAGGGCGTTCTCGCTGTACATTAATCATTTTGTACGACCTTTCTTTGCAGACATACGCGGTGCGTCTTCGTGCAATACGTTCACAAAAATAGGAAAACAAAAACGAAAGGGTAACGTTGAACATCTCCTTTACGTGGATGTCAAAGAAAGAAAGAAAGAAAGAAAGAAAGAAAGAAAGAAAGAAAGAAAGAAAGAAAGAAAAGTGGGCATAGTACTCATCATGTCGCGACTACATTGATAGTGGACGCTATCGGACCCGCGGCATGTCTTCAAGTAGCTTCGCACGTGCTCATCGCAGCGCCGGTGCGTCTTGCGAGGGAAAAAGACGAGAAGAAAAGAACAAATATACGAGTACTTGCTCCCAGTGCGAGGCCCCACGCATTTCCATCGCAAGCGGGCTGTGTCGACTTAGCACCCCTCCGGTGCTCCCGTTGAAAACTTGCAGAACAAATTGCTGCAGTCTATGCAACTTTCTTTTTTCAAGAAATATACGTATAGACACGAACTTTTTTTTTCGTTCCAGCTCCTTCGCCAGGGATCTTTAAAAATAAGAAGACGACGCTTACGGGCCTTCATGCGGACGGGTTAAATGACAGACCTGACAGTGGGCGTTGCAGAGGGCCTCAAAACGGCCTGCCGATATGAAGGCATCGTCCAGAAGGTTGCTTGGATGAAGCAGAAATGTCACTTGCTAGACGAATCAGAGTTATTTGCATTTGTCTCTGAAAATAAATTACCAGGGATCAAAAAGTCGTTGAATAGGAAATACCACTGCATCCAGTGTTTTCACAGGTAGAATTGTCTTCACGAGAGTGGCACATAGAAACTTCGTATTCACCTTGAGGCGCCAAAAAAAAAAAAAGGGGGGAACACCGAGCGCGAGATAGGACAACGGGCAGAGCGCCACTAGCGGCTGCTTTATTTTACGGAGAATATGCGGAGCCGCTGCAACCGGGACCGCCACGGGTCGCAGGTTCGACGCCCAACTCCCCCCCCCCCCCCCGCCCTTCTTTTTTTTTCTTTTTTATTATATACTCTTCGAGATTACGTCGGTAGGGGGGCCTGGCGACGGTTGGGTACCTGAAAGGCTTTCAGTCGTTCAACTGCCGTTTACGACTCACTCCTACACCAGAACAGGAATTGGCCTCCCTGGTGAAGTACTTGGCCACCGCCTCCCACACGATGCCTACAATTAAACCCTCGCCCTCAGTGTCCAGCAGCTGCAGAACATCTGTCCACGGCGGCGTTCAGCTCTGTGAAGCAGCAGAGGGCAGTAATAATCACTGGACCCGGACAGGCCGCCACTGGAAACTAAACATTGGAACGTTCAATACAAGATCCCTCTCCAGCGAAGCTAGACTAGCAGAACTACTCGAGGAACTAGAGGGAGTTAGTTGGGACGTCATTGGCCTTAGCGAAGTTAGGAGAACAGGTGAAGCTTACGCAGTCTTAAACAATGGACATGTCCTCTGCTATAGAGGATTACCCGAAAAGAGGGAATATGGCGTTGGGTTCCTAATTCACAAAGATATAGCGGGCAACGTAGATGAATTCTACAGCATTAACGAAAGGGTTGCATGCGTCATAATAAAACTAAATAAGCGGTATAAACTTAAGATAATCCAGGGATATGCGCCAACAACGAGCTACGACGACGAACAAGTAGAGCAGTTCTACGAGGATATGGAACTAGCAATAAAAAAAGTACGGACACAATACGCAGTAGTCATGGGGGATTTCAACGCAAAAGTAGGGACAAAACAAAGTGGAGAGCAGGCGATTGGCAACTACGGCATCGACCATAGAAATAACCGTGGGGAAATGCTAGTACAATTTGCCGAAAGAAACCGACTCCGAATAATGAACACGTTTTTCAAGAAACACAAGAATAGGAAGTGGACGTGGAAAAGCCCTAACGGGGAAACAAAGAATGAAATCGACTTTATAATGTGCGAACAACCAGGTGTAATTCAAGACACAGAAGTAGTGGGGAAGATAAAATGCAGCGATCACAGACTAGTAAGAGCAAAGATTATACTTAACCTAAAGAAGACAAGAACTAAATTACTTACTAGAAAGAAATGCAATTTAGAGGTAATCAGAGCGAAGAACGAAGAATTTAAAGTAGCCCTAAGCAACAAGTTCGAGGCCTTAGGCGAAAACGGTGACAATATAGAGGAAATGAACAAAAGCATAACGAAAACAATCCTTGAAACAGCGATAGAAGTCGGGGGTAAAACAACTAAGTAAACAACAAGTAAGTTGTCCCAATCTACCAAGGACTTAATAAAAAAACGCCAACAAATTAAAGTAACTTCGCCAAAAGATAAGATTGAATTCGCAGAACTATCAAAATTGATCAGTAAAGCCAGGCAAAGAGATGTAAGAAACTTTAACACGAGAGAAATAGAGAAAGCTGTAGAGAAAGGCACCAGCATTAAAACGGTCAAAAAGAAACTGCACTTAGGGTAAAACAAAATGCATGCGCTAAAAGATAAACAAGGTCACGTTATCAACAGTTTCAGCGAAATAGTAAAAGTAGCAGAAGATTTCTACTCGGAACTGTACAGCTCTCAGACAGACCATACAACCTTAATAGAAATAGAATCTGAAAAGGACACTGAAATTCCATGTATAACCGCTGACGAAGTCAAATAAGCTGTCAAAGGCATGTCCCGCGGTAAAGCAGCTGGTGAAGATGGTATAACAGCCGACTTGATCAAAGACGTAGGAGATATTGTACTTGAAAAACTTGCATCGCTCTTCACGAAATGTATCAAGACATGCAGCGTAACGCGCAGCAGGAAAAATGCTAATATAATCCTTATCCACAAGAAAGGTGACATAAAGGACTTAAAGAATTACAGACCAATCAGCCTACTCCCAGTAATATACAAGCTATTTACAAAGGTAATTTCTACAAGGATAAGAGAAACACTCTACTTTAACCAACCGAGAGAACAAGCTGGTTTTAGGAAAGGTTACTCGACAATGGACCACAGCCACGCTATCAACCCAGTAATTGAAAAGTACGCGGAATATAACAAACCTCTTTATATGGCGTTTATCGACTACGAGAAAGCATTCGACTCGATAGAAATACAAGCAGTTCTAGAAGCTCTACGTAGACAAGGGGTACCTGACATATACGTGAAAACCATCAACAATATATACAAAGATTGCACAGCCACACTACTCCTACATGAGAGAAGCAGAGAAATCCCGATCGGGAGAGGTGTGAGACAGGGAGATACGATATCCCCAATGCTATTCACTGCATGCTTAGAGGAAATCTTTAAACGCCTAGACTGGGAAGACAAGGGAATTAGAATAGACGGAGAATATCTAAGCAATTTAAGATTCGCAGACGACATTGTGCTCTTTAGCAATGATGGAGACGAACTACAAAACATGATTGATGACCTAAAATGGGAAAGTATTAAAATTGGATTAAGAATGAATAGGCAAAAGACCAAAGTTATGCTCAATAGCCTAGCTAAGGAACAGGAATGTAAAATCAACAATGGACCCTTACAATGTGTATACGAATACGTATACCTGGGACAGTTAATAACAGGAACTCCTAACCATGAAAAAGAAATTCTCCGTAGAATAAGGTTGGGCTGGAGCGCATTCGGAAGGCATTACGAAATCATGACTGGAAACTTACCGCTCTCACTAAAACGAAAAGTATTCAATCACTGCATTCTCCCAGTACTAACGTACGGTGCAGAAACGTGGAGGTTAACGAAAAAACTAGAGATGAAACTAAGGAGCACGGAACGTGCAATGGAAAGAAAAATGTTGGGGGTTACGCTAAGAGATAAAAAACGAGCGGAATGGATCAGAGAACAGACAGGAATAGCCGATAATATTATATCAATTAAAAGAAAGAAGTGGACCTGTGCAGGACATGTTATGAGGAGGAAAGATAACAGATGGACAGTAAGAGCGACGGAATGGATACCAAGAGAGGGAAAACGTAACAGAGGCAGGCAAAAGGTTAGATGGAGCGATGAAATTAAAAAGTTTGCAGGCATAAAGTGGAACCAACTCGTTCAGGATAGGGTGGATCGGAAATCGTTGGGAGAGGCCTTCGTCCTGCAGTGGACGTAAACGGGCTGATGATGATGATGATGATGCACATATGTACGTTTTGTCAGTGTCTGCGCACAAAAAAATGTTAACATCAATTATATGGTGACTCATGATGAATAAAATTTTCTTCATATTTATACAATAATACGCAAGTGTCCCTAACACGCAGGTCACGTTTCTCACTGATGCAAAAGGCTTCCATTAATTCCCTGGCTTTTTACATCTTTGCTTCCGGCAATGATCCGCATGTCAGAAAAGCGTGGCCCGCAAGAGGTAGAACGGCAGTTCCTAATATGCTTAGGCAAGTTCGGGCCCTCTTTATTTTTAATAGAAACCTCATACAGACACTTGTTTTTGTTAGGGCAGTTGCTGCCATGACGAAGGCATGACACTCCTTCAACAATTTTATCATCACTTCGAGCCGCCGTATTCCCCTGAAATTCAACTCTATTCGAATCGCCACTGGCCGTTTTGATCATATTGTAACAATCTTACTCTGTCGTGTGTAATAAGTGCTTTCCGCCAGCAAAATCAACAGGAGGAACGTTTATTAGCAAAACTGTGAAACTGAAAAAAAAATTACAGCATATCCACGGAGTGAATGATGATGAGTGGGCGAAGCTCGGGATGTTCATCGTAGATCGTGCCGAGTTCCGGATTAATTTAGTTAACGCGCATGCTACGAATCCTCACGGTTCAACTATGCACAATGCAC
This sequence comes from Hyalomma asiaticum, assembly GCA_013339685.2. NCBI lineage: Eukaryota > Metazoa > Arthropoda > Arachnida > Ixodida > Ixodidae > Hyalomma > Hyalomma asiaticum. Next base: position 29,267 of record JABSTT010001804.1, read on the forward strand.
AAGTGAAATCTCCCACCGGCACTTCATTGCAAGTCAAGATCCAGTGCATATATATATATATATATATATATATATATATATATATATATATATATATATATATATATATATATATATATATATATATACACGGAAAAGTCAAAACAGACGTCAAAACAGATTGACGTTTCGCTCGGGGTCCGAGCTTCATCAGAATGAAGTGTATAGCAACATTGCCGTTAATATATACATGTCCATATCAAGCACAGTGAAGATACGCTAACCACAACTGATATATAAACGTCATCGATGAAAATGTGTGTAAACAGCTCAAGAGAATCGCTGATGTAAATGATATAATGACGATGCTAAAAGTATACACGTGTGAAAGTAAAACCGGAAAGCTCAAAAAACTAAAATACAAAAGCACAAAAGCTTCACAGTTCGATGAACAATGTAAGTACACTTATTTCCAATAAGTCGATTACAGAGACAAACAACTTAATTTGCCATCGCATTCATTTAAACCAGACGCGATGGTATCAAACTTGTGAATTAGGAAGGATTCTCGGGCTTCCCTGTCATAATTAGAGCGAAAGCCAGATTCAAGTAACGTGACCTTGAGGTTATTAAAAGAGTGACCGGGGAGATGCACATGTTTTGATATGGGCAGGTGCGGCAATGTGTTAGCGTGAGATTTATGGTTGTTAAATCGTATTCGGAAAGGGCCTTCTGTTTGTCCGATATACTGTTTGCCGCATATTGTACATTCAAGCATATAAATTACGTTTTTGGTGTCACAGTCGAAGTCACCTTTAATTTTTAAACGAAATGTTGAAGACATACTGGCGACCTGTTGGGAAGTGCACATATGGGGACATACCTTACAACGCGGTTTGTGGCATGCATGGCATCCGATAGCGTTTGGGCGGGCAATCTTAGGTAATGATGAAGATGATAGTATGTCGCGAAGTTTTCTAGCTCGGCGGTACACTGCTCGGGGTGGTTCAGTAAAGATGTGTTTCAGGCGCTCACTTTGCATGAGAATGTTGTAGTGTTTGTTAAGTACAGCCGATACACGTGGGACTGATGCACAGTGGGTTAGCACTAGGTTTGCCTGGAATGGCTGAGTAGGTGGCTTCGCGGTACAAAGAAGCGTTCTGCGGTCACATGTATCTGCGCGCTGGATCGCATCGTCAACTAAGTGCGGTGGATACTTTTGCTTCAACAAGGCGTTTTTAAGTGTTGCACAATTTTTTTGAAAGTCGGATGGGTTAGAGCAGATTCTTCTGAAGCGTAACGATTGGCTATAGGGAATGCTGGTCTTGCAGTGTTTAACGTGGCTGCTGTCGAAATGCAAATATTGTTGTCGATCTGTCGACTTTCTATACAGCGTGGTCGACAGTTTGTTGTCTATAACGGAAATGGTCACATCAAGAAAGTTAATGGTGGACGCAGAATACGCGTGAGAGAATGATATTGAAGGGTGGGCATTGTTAAAATCATTTATGAATGAAAGAAGCTCCTGTTCACCATGTGGCCATATAAGGAACACGTCATCAATGAAGCGTTTGTAATAAAATGGTTTAAACGTCTGCTTTATCAAAAACTTATTTTCTAGGTGGCCCATAAAAATGTTTTCGTAATTTGGACCTATGCGTGTGCCCATAGACGTTCCACTGATTTGGATGTAGTGTGTATCATCAAATTGGAAGTTATTAAGATCTAAAATGAGCGTAAGCAGAGTTGCTAATGTGCTGCTGTAAATCGGTTTCTCGGCCACCATTTCTTCGTAGGATTCGACGACAGCCTTGATGCCGTCAGCATGCGGAATATTAGTATACAGAGACGCTACATCAAGTGTCACCAATAGGGAGCTGTTAGGAATAGTGATGTCAAGCATATCGGACAGGAAATGAGTAGTGTCTTTCACAAAGGACGGGAATGTAGCCGGGATAGTGCTGATGAGGGAATCTACAAAACTGGATAAGTTTTCCGTAACAGTACCTATACCGGAAATTATAGAACGGCCAGGATTGCCTTCCTTATGTATTTTTGGTAGCAGGTAAAAGCGACCAGCTACCGGACTAAGTGGAACGAGTGAATCAATTGCGTTGTCAGCCATTTTCTTCTCTGTAATTAGGTCTAGAATAGTGCGTTTGACCAGTGACTTTTGCTCTTCTGTGGGGTCATGATCAAGTCATTTATAAAACCTGGTATCTGATAGCTGCCTGTGGGCCTCTGCGGTATAATCAGACCTATTCATGACTACAACAGCACCACCCTTATCTACTGGCTTTATGATAATGTCAATGCGGGATGACAACGAATCTAGGGCCTTAAGTTCGCTAGAAGAAAGATTGCGGTGGAAATGTACGCGTTTTTGATATACTTGCATAATGTCACGCTGAACAGCTCTAATATACATATCGAGGCATCTATCGCGTTGGGAAGGCGTCACCCAGTGTTTGTGTGAAGGTAGCTTGTTTTTAATATTACTTTCATTTGGCTTGTCATGATTATACTCACGTAAGCGTAAATTACGGGCGAAATTGTCCAAATCTTTTAGCAACTGAAATTCACTGTGTTCACCTGTTGTTGGACTAAAATTGAGGCCACGACTGAGGACGCTGCGTTCATCAGTCGTCAGCGTTTTGTCCGAAATGTTGACAATGTTGCTTTGCTGTTGGTCTATGGGCTCCCCACGAGAACGAGGCTTCGAAGAACCGGGGCACAGTACTGCGGGATTGTTAACTAAAGGGACTGCATCTGCGGATTTGCCTGTCCTTTTTTGACTGGAAAGAGGACAAAAGATACCGTCGCGGGATAATTTCTTGATTTTTTTCGCGGTAATGTCATGACGCTTTTTAGATGCAAATGAATCAAGTTCAGCCGACTCAGCTGATGACAAGTCTGAATTAGCTATAAGTACATTTTCTTCTTTTATAAGACGCTCACTGGAATGAGTATAATGATCTAACACAACGCGAGTAAGCTCTAAAGAAGCATTTTTTAGAATATCATTCCATCTGGATGAATGGCATTCTGACATGTCAGACTGTGACATCAGACTTCTGACATGTCATATATATATATATATATATATATATATATATATATATATATATATATATATATATATATATATATATATATATATATATATATATATGTACATATATATATATATATGGGTTGCCGGTGAACGCTTCTCCAACGCGAGCAGTCGGTATTTCTCAATCAAGAAACTCGCTAGGAGTCGCTGCCTGCGCCAACGTTGTTTCTCGCGGGTGAGGGCGCGTTCTCTTTCTTTACGAGCTGCTAGAGCGTTCATTTAAGAAAGAGCGTTTCCATCAATGCGCGCCTTTCGCTCTCTCTCTCTCTCACAAGACAGCAGATGGAAGAGTGAGAGATAGAGAGGTAATGACTTTGTAGCAGGTAGCTTACCCAGCACTTCCACCACAATTGTGACGATGGATCGCGTTTATTTACAAGATGGAAAATGGGTAAACTCGCGTAGCTCAGTCAAGGCAGTAGCTGGTCGCTCGAGCACCGTTCAGCATCGTCCTCCTCCTCGTCTGCTCTCCGCCAGCCCGTGCACGCGATCGCCCTCGGCGCGTGCGTGCCTCCCGGCAGGCACGCGCCGGTGGCTACCTACTACTACTACTACTACTACTACATACATCGGGGACGCACGACCCACGCCTTAAGGAGCTTCGCCCCTAAAAAAATAAAGAACGAGAACAAATACTCGCGGTTACCCGCACTTGCCCCTAACCTTCGCCAAGTCGGGACACAAGCCGCTCACCCGCACACTTGCCACAAACTGCACGCCTGGTACACAGAGCCCGTGCACACTCTTCATCCTCTTCCACGCCGACTGTTCCGGCCACGCTTCCGCTGCCGCTGTTATATAAAAAAAAAAGCAAGCGGCCCGCGCGCATCGCCAGTGCGTAGCGCATGTTGAGCTGAGACCAACCAGCCTGGCGATGTGCGTGGCTCCCACAAAGACCGCCCTTATCGTCGTCATAAAATGGTTACAAGATGTTTAAATATCAGCGCAGCTCTATTGCGTTTAAACGTTGAGTAAATGTAAAAACTTTAACGTGCGGCCTTAACATTGCTGTTAGCAACGATGTTAGCGCATTGCACAATATTGGAGGAGCCTTGCAGCACTCTTCCAAGTATGTGAATGACATCACTAAAGAGGCTTAGTGCCTCACGAATCGCATGCCCCCCAATTCTTTTTCTTTTTTACAGCAAGGCTGTTAGCCTCTATTTAGTGGGAAGTTTTGTGGTAATATCGTCCTCGCATGAAAGTATGCGCGGTGACCGCACAGCATCCGGTGGCATACCGGCTTCACTCTTCTTTCCATGTCTCGCAACGAGGGGGGACGATCGTCATTTCCGTGAAACGGGGCTCGTGCTTCTCGTGCTTCCTACAGGCAACAGAGAACCCGCGTCTAGAGTGTACTACCGCGTCGATGGGCGGGCTACACATTACACCGCCATGGAACAGCGACAATACGAATGGCAACAAAAAAATGCCGCCCGCATCTTCCCACGGGGGGAACTCGATTAAATGCGTCGCAGAGTGGTGGGGGTATCGCGTGAATGTTGCGTAATTGGGTATGGTTTGGGAATGCCTAATTGTTATTTCGTCTTTGTTATTCTTATTTATTGAATGAAGGACAAGCGAAGGCAAGGAGTGTAAAGTTAAAGTGTGTCTTTATTGGTGGGACGCTGGTGTTGGATTGTGACCCACTACTGGTTGAAGATACTGTTGCTTCCATCGCATCTACTCGATTCAAGCAAAGCGTCAAGTCCAACGAAATCCAAGTAAAGACGCCCTTGACTGAAATTCTGATCGCGCGCTCCGCCGCCCGCGTTCGAGGGACAGGAGTACGGGGGAGAGGCCCGCAAAAACGCTCTTGACTGAATTCCGAACGCGCGCTCCGCCGCTTATATACACACCGCCCGCGTTCGAGGGAGAGGAGTACGGAGGAGAGGTCCGCACCCCCACTGCGCATGCTCGGCTTGTTGAACGCCCGGTGGGCCGGCACGAGACGAGCCGAGCATGCGCAGTGGGGATGTGGACGGCGCCGCCGACGCGCGCGACATCGTGCGACTAAGAAATGCTCCGCATTTTTTAAAACGACCGCAGTTCGACCAACGGCGCCGCGCTGTCACACTTGCACGAGAGACCGAGCACAGCCTCAAAGCAAGGGGAAGAAATGTTCTCGCCCGAGAGGCCAAGAAAGATCGACAAGCCAGGCAAGACGACCCAGATATTTGGTCACAGCAAGTTCAAAACGCTTTTCCTGGATTAAGTGAGAACAAAGTCTACCGGTTGTGATAGTTGGTGACATTAATATAGACCTTGCCAAACAAACAAACGGAAGTGGTTCGCGCCTTTCTTTCACTGACTTCTGGACTTTCGTGTTTGAGCAACACTAAGCAACCTATAACGTGGTGCAGATAGTGTCCCGAATTCCATCATCACGTATCACTCTGACCACAACGCCATCGTTACAAATGTCAAGGAAATGAGAGTATTACACCAGCACTTGTGGCGTTAGTTGCCTGACATCAGTTTTGGGTGTGGTGCATATCTAACGGCATTTATGTACACCCGCTTTGACAGTGTGGAACGGAGTCATTAAAAAAAACAGAAAAACTCCGTTAGATATCAGTCGAGTTATGGAGCCAAGTTTGGGTAGAGTTCTGCCGTCCGAGCGCCTAAACTTCAAGAGGCTATGCCAGCGCATGTCACTGTCTTGAAAATTTTCGCTTTTCTTTAAAGGGACTGTCTACCGCCCTTCATCGCTCTCCCGTTTTTTGGCTCAACAGAAAGCGTACCTTTCGAAGTGTCCCAGCGTGCAGTGGTTTCTCCAGAATCTCAATAGAAATTATTAAAACACAATTTTTTTCATCCACGAAGTCGTTCCCTTCCTAGTGTAGGCATGCCAGCAACACTGGGTACCGCGCATGATGCGTCATCGTCCCCCTGGAAACCCTTTCGGGCGCGGGAGGCTTCTCAACGCGAACCGGCGTCAAGGTCGACATTCCAGAGGCGACGACGAGGAGGAGAGGCGAGGGAAAGTCGGCGCGCGGGGGCGCGTCTCGGACATGCAGCGCCGCATGCATGACAAGCGCAGTACTACGCGCCTCCGCAGGCAGACGAATTCGAAGGCAGCGAGCGCCACATGCGCCACTCCGAAAGCAGCGAAAAAAAGAACAAATTGCTCTTGCACGCTATAACAAGGTGTCTCACTGGGTGAAGTACGCATGTAAGACATACATAATAGTTTTTCAGCAGAGTATGCATACCTGCGTGGGCTGGTTCTCGTACACTTGGAAAATGACGAACACACTGTTGGGTGTCGCTAGCAGCGTTTTTTGCACCACTTTCAGAGCGAAATTAAAAACATAATTCCTTTTTTGTGGGGTGAAAGCGTGCTCGTTCCCGTAAATGTGACGCACGATCTGCCCAATTTTACCACAATCTTAAAAAATTTTCTGAGCGGTAGACAGTCCCTTTAAACGTATTAGCGTTTCCGCGATGGCATGTGTGCAGACAGGATCTCCGCAGGGACGTGGCGGTGTCCCACGGCGTCCACGGTAACTACGTCCGTGAGTCAGTCAATGGTAGTTCTGCCCCATGCGACGTAGTTCGAGATCCCCCGCGACGTGATTTGTTGGAAAAAGGGCGGGCAATTTCAGGATATCTTCAGAAACCTATTTGCGAGTTCCCTGGTGCGTACAGTGCGATAATATTTGGCTGACATATGCACAAGCCTCCACGACTGACCGGCAGCGTTTTCTTCCTATGTTGAACGTGTTGCAGGGATTTTAATGAGCGAACTCCGCTAATAAAATGTCCACGCGCCGAATTAGCAAGAAGTCGCTTTCGTAAAGGCGTTTTGCGATTGGCCGGTCGGCTTTCGTAAGGATATGGCCAGCATCAGGATTCGCCGAAATATCCCTTACGTCATAAAGCTAATGTTTTAGCGTAACCTTTATTTTCACAGTACGGGTCCAGGAGTACAAAGAAAAAGAAAGAAATGCTCCACAAAGGAACCTAAGAAAAAATAAGAAAAAGGAATCACATGCCCTTTACGGTTGTCAGTCGACAGCCTTACACATATTTAATTTATAATGAGTTTCGGAGATTGCATAAACTTATGGAAATACTTAGAGCAGTGGCTGCACGACAACATGCATAAAACATGTAGCGCACGAGAGTTACGCTTACAGGGCTCAGGCGCACGAGTTAGGCACTCGAAACATCCCAAAAGCAAGAGTTAGCGCCATACATAAGGGCTAAATAAGCTACCAATTCATCCATAAACAAAGAAAAAATGATCATGCGTGGGAGCGTGAAAAATGCATTAACTTTTCTAATACCTTACAATAGAGTTCACAAGCAGACGCGAAAGTCGAGCGATTTCAGACTTTTGCCCCTGGAAATGTCGCACAACGCTAGGAGTTTTACGACTGCACAAAGAACTCGGCTCCTTCCGGCGACTACATTAGCCCCAAATCTCGTCGTACCATTTTTTTATTTTCCTCTTCATAGTTTTACTTGACGTCAAGCGTTCATTCGTTGCAGGGCAGCCTTTCCGCTGTTCCTTTTGATCTCGCTTTAGTTTCGCAGCCTTCGAGGCTTCGAGGTACATAGCAAGATCGAAGGCTGAGCGTATCCACAAAAGAATATGCGCTGACGCCTGACGGGTTTCGGTGACAGCACCTCCTGAATTCTCGCTGCCACTCGAAAAAAAGGAGAAAGGAGATCTCCCAAGGAGCTCGTTTCGGTTCGCAGGGAGCTGCATGTTCTCTAAGAACGTTTACGAAAGGGAACGTGGTTATCCCCGACATTCCTCGTTTTACTTGTTTGCTCTGTTTCGCACGTGTTCGGCACAGAAGCGAGGACAGAAGCTAGTTCATCAATCGCGCACATTGATAAAAATGCCGTTATGAGAGGAGTTGCCATGGTAACGTGGAAGGGGCGAGGGAGGGGAGAGGGTTTAGGGGAATCGGGAGAGGGGAGTATGTGCTGTAGCTTTTCTTTAAGCCACTAGACTACTGACACGTCTTTAGACTCGTCACAACATGGTGGATTTGTGTATACGCGGCCTCGCCACGGTGGTCTACTGGCTATGGCACTCGGCTGCAGATCCGAAGGTCGCGTTATCGAATCCCGGCTGCGGCGGCTGCATTTAGATGGAAGCGAAATGTTGAGGCCCGTGTGCTGTGCGATGTCAGTGCAGGTTAAAGAACACCAGGTGGTCGAAATTTCCGGAACCCTCCACTACGGCGCCTCTCATTATCATAGAGTGGTTTTCGGACGTTAAACCCCACAAATAAACCTGTATATACGCGCCTTCTTATCTTGTCGTCATACTGTCGCTCCTTTTCCTTCGATGTCCCCCAAAGGGCAGAGCAACGTGCTGATCAGACATACCTGTGGGTTTATAAAAATAAATTTGATTATCTCCAATTCTTCCAGAGAAGGGCTGTGCTTTTCAGCGGTGGGGAATTCTACAAAGATATCGCAGCTTATTTAAACGCAAATCGACAGAACCACTGTTATATTGGCCGATTTCTTATCAGCTTAATATTCTCAGGGCTGCTCCATTTTGCTATGAGTTGTGATAGCAATAGACCACTGGCGTTCTGTACTGATATCGACGTGTGCTGTGCACGTGAAAGCAACGTTTATTACCAAATAAGCCGCAGCCAAATAATTATTTACCTCTCTTAAAAACGCATGCTTTCCAAGTTCCCAATATTTTATTATTGCGATAGCAATTATATGGACAGTCTCGGCTGGTTTTTGCCGTCACCGTATATGTATAAGGATGTATATATATATATAACCGTCCCAAAGAAAAATAATTCGGGGAAATGCTTCCGACGCGCGGAATCGAACCAGGGACCCCTCACTCCGCAGCGCGTGGCGCTATCCACTGCGCCACGAAGAGCAGACGCTGTAAGGAGCTAACGGCGAGCCTTATATACACACCCTTTACCACTGGCAGGACTTGGAGACGGCGGGCGCTTATAGCGTTTCTTCACTACCAGCGAGATGGCGCGAGGAGCGCGACGGGCGGCCGTCTTTGCGACAGGAGCGCTGTTCAAACAGAGTATCCATTGTGACAGCTTATTCGCGCTCGTTCAGTGTATATCCGCGCGGTCGTTTCGTGCGTGCTTCACTTGATAGTTCGCGCTTATGTTCTGTTTGTTCATTTAGCGGCCTGCCCTAGCTTTTTATGTGTGCTTTGTGACACACAACGTATAAAGCCTTTCGTACAAGCACGCGCTGCCCACGGGAGGCGCTCACTTAGCAAGTGCATGTTTGCTACAAAAAATATTGCTCCTGAAGCTGCGAGCCTCACTTCGTATAGCTTTACAGTTTCTTGCTATCGCATTCATTGCCTCGCCCTCGCGGCGAAACTGTGACTTTTTTTTTCTCTTTGGCTTTTTGAGGTGCTTACATATCAAACCGCTCAGTTTCTCCTACTGCTGGGGCTCATGTCTGCGTGCCAGCAATTTCTGCTGTCATTCTCTCTCCACTCGTAAGCTAACCAATCCAACATAGACAAAGGTCAGTAGGTTCCTACGATAACGACAATAACACACTGAGCGAATGGCTTCTCGCTACGCTTAGCACTTTCTTCTCTGGGGCAACGAGGAACGTAACATCGTTTACGTTGCCTCGAAAAAAAATAACAATGAAAGACAAATCATAGGAAAACAGAACGCAGTGCGTCCTGATGACATTCCACTGTTGCTCCCATGTGTCGAGTTTCCTTTCTTTCTAGGAAGCGCGTTAGGCATGTTCCCGGAAGAAAGTGCGTCACAAACATTGTTCTTGAGGCGATGACTATGAAGAAGGCCTGCGTTATTTGCTCTTCTCGCTTGAGAGCAGAGTCGTTTGCGACGGCACGTTGGGTCGGCGTGACCCGGGAGGCTAGCGGCACCGATCAAGGCCTGTTGCCCCGAAAGGCAGCTGAGTCGACGTCACTGACGCTGGAAGAGCCATTGTCGGGATAAACTTGTTCGGACTGGCCTTCGCGAATAAATGGAAATTGCCCATCATCCGTGTTTCGTCTTCGTGGGCGCGATCAACTTGTGGTGCGGTATGTAACCTAGTCATTGAAACTATTGTTCCTGCAACATAATACAAAGGAACGCCGAATTTCGGCTACTGAAGTATATGATTATGTGCGGAAGGTCTTCTCGATTGGTTTACAAGACGAACATTGCAATTTGAGGAAAGTGGATGAACAAATACGCAAAATAAATGCAGGTTTCTTGCAGTATCTCTAGATTGCTGGGAGCACACTTTAATTCCCCTTCATTTAACATTAAACTGCTGCTAGTCACAGTGTTCGCATAAGGTAGGTTTGCTCGAAATTTCTGATTAATCACGTGTCACGTGTCAAACCATATAGGGCTGGGTGGGGAGCGTCAATAGACGACTGAAGTGCAGATCTGAAACCTCAAGTGATTTTGTACAGCGTTGATTACCATGTGTTCTCTCCCCACCGAAAGCCACAAAGCAATTTTACGACGTTTCTCATAAGCCATACACTCTAAGCCGCAAAGGACGAAAACCGGAGTAACCGCTGCAGTTAGTCCTCGCGACCAGCAGTTAGTCTGGGGAGAGAGTAACTGAAAACGATTCGTGCCGTGCGCAAATCTCATGGTCGAAATGTTTCGTCCTTATTTTCAAAGGGACTAACTGAAGGATGAACGGTGGCATTTCGTCTCTCTACGCGTCGCTGTTAGTCCCTCTGGCATATGCTTCGGCATATGCAATTGTTTTTTCATCCACCGCCGGTGGCTAAGTGGTCGTGGCCTGCTGCAGCGAAGCAAGCGGTCGTGGTTGCGATTGTCTGTCGAAACCGCTACATTCCATGTGGTGGTGGAGTTGCGGGGGCAGAGAGAGAACAACTTTAATAAAATAAAGGAACCCCAGTACTGCCCCACGGAAATCGAACGTTTGTGCAATGTGTCCTCGAGCACATCAAAGGGGCCGTGCTGGTTAGAATTAATACGGAGACCTCCGCTACATTCAGAAGAACTGGACACTGCGAATTCGGCACAGGACAATAGAAAAAAAAACACACTGAAGCAAACAGTCGAACGGTCGAATCCGTGCTATCCAATATTTAGTACTATGAACCAATTAGCGTCGAGCTATGAATTTCGTTGATATATGCTGCATCGTATATTGGTCGAGAGAGGAGGTGAATTTGTGCAACTAAGATAAAAACACAGATAAAGCCTGTCACGCTTATCAACTACTGAGGGCACTTAAAACTTTCATGTACCAGTCAAGGGAAGGTGGTACAGGTAGAAACAACTTTATTTTGGAGGGAGCAGGGGCAATTTGCAAAAAGCACAAACAAGAACGCGTCCGTAGGAGAGCGCTCATCCCTCCGGCTGAGGGGCGCAGACGGCGAGCCCCTTTGTGTACCGAAACTCGCATCAAGTTAGTCACGGTAGGCAGTCGCGGTGCGTGCCTGCACGTGCAGCGCTGTAAAAGATGGTGCTTGTGTTTACTCTGTGTATTTCCGCGACCAAAAAGTAGTCCGTTGCTTGCGGGAGCGAAAAACAATAAATGCCTCGGTCGCAGCCTCACGTCATAATATAGTTCTGAGCTTAACAAAACACGCTCGTAATTGCAGGGGAAACAATCGAAACGCGCGAGTCTGTGTTTTGTGTAGCTCGTTTGTGTGTCGGAGCGATACACCTCTCCTTTTCTTTGCGGACTACTTGCGTAGCCTTCCCAGCGTTGCAGTCAGTGGTGGCGACAGGACACTGTCAACATGCGGCAGAATTTTTGAGAAGTGTGCTCGCGCGGTCGTGGTGTGAATAGGGTGGCCGAAGGGTGATGTTACTAAGATGGTGTTTTCTGCAAGCACACGGACACGCCGAACGAGCCCAACAGTTTTCAGCAGAGATCAGCGTAGCGAGGAATCGACAGCCCGTTGATTTTTCTATGGATTATCGGCTCGCACGCCACGGATAAGACCACGTGTTAGCAAGTACTCTTACGGCTCATCGGACTTCCTGTCTCTTCTAATCGCGCGTTATGTATTGCTCATTCTCCTTGTATGTTTTGTTAATAGGGTTTTCTTGCGTGGTTTTCTTTTTCTTTAACCCTCTGGCCCTTTCGATTTTCTTACCAAAGAGGCACACGTGGGAGACGTTTATTCTTTTCGTTGGAATCTTACCTTGATCTTAGCGGTGTGTGTGTGTAGATCGTGCAGATGTAAAACATGCAGGACGTTGTAGCGCTCGTAGTCTTTTCTTTTCCTCCCATTGCATGCTTTCTTATGCCCCTAGTCTGCAGTGTTGTGCGTACCTATTGAGGTCATGTGCTTGTTATGCTCGTAGTCTGTGTGTGCCTACTGCAGACGCAAGTTTATGAATATGAATCCGCAGCAGATACACGCAGGCTACTTTTTTTTTACAAGAGACCTTTTTCAAGCACTGCCGCGCCACCCGTGGGCGCGCAAGTGCATCTGGGAAATGTGTGTACATCCAGCCGCCCAGCAGACCGAAGCCCAGCCTTTCCAAGCGCGTCTTTCGCTCCGAGTAAGGGAGTGACATGGGAGCGAGGCTAAACGCATTTTTTGCGTGTTTTCTTTTGTAAGCAGGCGCATAGCTGCACCGGACAATGAAAAAGGAGGGGAGCAAGGGGGTCATTCGCGGGGGTCGGACTGGTCGTACGGGGTGTGCGCTGGCATGTCTCGTCAACGTAGTTTCCCGGTGTCTCGGCAGTGTACGTGCGTTTGCGAGTGACCATGCGCTTTATCTCCACTCCGCGTGTGCGGAGAACACCGAGATGTGGACGCTGTATTCCTGTGTAGGTGTTTGTGTCGGCATTCCAGTGTGGTCCTACGCAGGCAACTGCAAAATAGCGATGTGTTTGCGACGACGAAGTAGACCAACGGGCAGTGTGTGCTAAACGAACGAACTGTGCGCAGTGCGTGAACGAAGTCTGTTGCGGATATCTCTTTCTAGGTACTGTAATTCATTTTTGTCTAATTAAACAGGTATGGTTTTCCATTTACCGCGTGGGTTTTTCAGGCTCATTTTGGTACCCCATCGTGCTTGGTGCGTGTACTTTTCTTCTGTCCCGCTGGGCTCTGTTCCCGCTACTCGCTACTGTCGCTTGGTTCCCTTTTCAATAAAACTTCACTTTAGTAAAACCACATTTTGTTGACAGTGGTCCTTGATGTATGCTAGCTCCGCCGACGTGCCATGTCCAGCTGTGTCGGTCCAGCTGTGTCGGCGCACATGCGATCGCGTAGACTTTCCTTCGATGCTCTGTAATCTTAACTGCTGCACGAAGAAGAGAAGATTTGCGAGCGCCTAGATGTTCACACGGACTGCTGTGTGTGTGAACATGTGTGTGATCTCGTTTTTCTGAAATGCCACTTTGTAGTTGTCATCGTTTGGAAGCACATGGCAAATTAGGCCATCATCAGTAAAGCTACTCAAGTATTCATTTGTGATTGCATTACAAAAGACATTTGAATTATAAAACATGTCAATACAATAACAAACGTGTTGCCCACACCTTGCTGCAGAAGTAAGGCGGCAGACCATTTGTGTTTATTTAATAAATTATGTTCAAACCCTTCCTTTTTTGTTGTCATTTTCACCAATTGCTGCATGCAGCCAGAGGCCTAGGCCGATGGAGACGAAAAGCCATGTGATATTAAAGGATGAATTATTTCCCTCAGTGGAGGAACAATTCATCCCTGAAAACCAGGTTTTGCCAGTTTAAACTGTTCGACCAACAGGATGAACAGTTGCTCTGTGGGAAAGGGGGAGCATCTGCAGGGATGAACATTTAGTCTGGTGGGAGCATGTGTAATGAGGAAGTTTTAGTCCTATGGGATGAACATTTAGTCTGGTCGGAGCATGTGTGAAGAGGAACAGTTAGTCCTATGGGATGAACTCAGTCTGGGGGGAGCATCTGCTTGGATGAACATTTAGTCCTTTGAGGGAGCAAGTGTGAGGAGTAACCGTTAGTCTCCTGAAGAGTAACTGATAAGGGATGAACAATTCGTCCCTTCGCAGTTAGTCCCCGAGGGACGAATCGTTGGTCCTTTAGGGAGTAATGGTTGTGGCAATGCATTTACCCCCGAAAAGGACGAACCACAGACCCCTTTTCGTCCTTTGCGGCTTAGAGTGTAGCAGGTATTGAAAACGAGCACTACACTTCAACTATTTTGCTTGTAGGCTTGATCGCTAGCTTTTTTGCATAGAGTTTCCCACATAACCTAGAGGGAAATGTGGCGCCACCATCCATGAGAGCTTTTTAAGTGGTCTATGCGTCTGCGAGGCTCGTGTGGGCTGGCGTCGAGCGGGCCTTTGATTGATACGTAGAGACGACAGCACAAACAAACCTTCCTTAAAGCAAAATCTACATAAACGGATATCATCCACGCATACCACATCTTACAATAAAATGTCACTCACTTGCAGGGCATAATTAAATGGTGGAAAAAGAAATAGACGAAAGACGGACGCAGAGTGAGCGTCAACGTTGTCGCCTGCCTTGTAACTTTAGCGGCCGTTCTGTTCTTTTTACGGTTTATAGAGCGGGATATAGAAGCAGTATATATCAAGCTTCATTTTGGATCATGCTTAGGAAGGAATGGATCCTTACGTGATATTTCAGTGCAAAATTAACCATTGCGTTGAACGGAAGGCTTCCACTCGAACGCATCTTCGAGGTCTCCGCACTCTTCTTGAATGATCAAATCAATGCCAATCAAAATCCGACACATCCCAGCATTTCCGTGCATAGCACAGTGTCACAGCGCCAGCACAGCTCCACAGCCACAGTTGGAGCGATGAAAATGAAATGAAGAAGTTCTCAGGGCACGTAATGGAACCAACTCGCGCAGGTCAGTGTAAATTAGAGAGCTCTATGAGGGATCTTCGTCCTGCTGTGGACATAAAACAGGCTGAGGACGACGATTATTATGATGAAAACAAATTAAACGCGCATGACGTAGTCGGAAAATTCGGTTTCGAGCGAACAAAACAATCTCAGTACGTCGCAAAACAAAGTTCGAATGCGAAAGACGTAAAAAAAAGGGTAATTTCTGGCGCAATGTAGTGCCGTTGCAGACCCTCAGCGTGGAAGTGGTTGCGGACCGTCACGAACCACATGCCTGACCAAGCTGGCGTGATCCGAAGCGTGAAAAATGAATGAGGTGTCGCGAACAGAGTGCATTGTGAGACGGGAATAAGCAAGGACGAGAAGGAGCAGCTCTTGCATGGAAAGGCCGACCGAAAGAAGACGCAAGAAGCGGGGGTTGCTGACCATTGCCTAAGTGTCGGACGCGCGCATTGTGGCCGCAACCTGACACTTGTCATTGTTATCTGGGCGTCGAGAACACAGGGCTGCGCAGTGACAACGGGCACTACAATAAAGACATGGGGCCAGTGGCTTTGGAGTGTGCTTGCGAAACAGTGCGCATTGAGGTAAATTAAGTTTTCTCCAATAAAAATATAAAACAGGAACGAAGCTCGCTATATATTGCTTCACGAAACTTTCCTCGCATAACTGCTTGTGGCGACCGACCATGGTGTGTCTGTCAGAAATATAGCAAGAAGCTAACATGACAATTCTTTACTATATACGGCCGCTGCCGTGCTTCAAGCAATGCAGGAAGGTCTTCTATCAGGATCTTAAGGCTCAGTAAAGGCTTGCTCGATCTGGTGCGCCAAATACGTATACTAGCCGAATGTCCAGGTAGAATTCGACAAAATCGCCATGGTTTCCTCTTCTTACTACATTATCCCTGGAACTTGCCGGCACGTTTAGAGGGCCCCGCCCGGTGGTCTAGAGGCTAAGGTACTCGGCTGCTGATCCGAGGGTCGCGGGATCGAATCCCGGCCGCGGCGGCTGCATTTCGATGGAGGCGAAATGTTGAGGCCCGTGTGCTGTTCGATGTCGGTGCACGTTAAAGAACTCCAGGTGGTCGAAATTTCCGGAGACCTCAACTACGGCGTCTCTCATAATCAGAACTGGTTTTGGGACGTTAAACCCCATAAAACAAAACAACAACAACAACAACAACAACAACACGTTTAGAGGCTTTTATGGCCCCTAGGCTGTTTTAGCCACTACACCATGCCACGGTGGTCTAGTGGCTATGGTACTCGGCTGCTGATCCGAGGGTCAAGGGATCGCATCCCGGCCGCGGCGGCTGCATTTAGATGGAGGCGAAATGTTGAGGCCCGTGTGCTGTGCGATGTCGGTGCACGTTAAAGAACTACAGGTGGTCGAAATTTCCGGAGACCTCAACTACGGCGTCTCTCATAATCAGAACTGGTTTTGGGACCTTAAACCCCATAAAACAAAACAACAACAACAACAACACGTTTAGAGGCTTTTATGGCCTCTAGGCTGTTATAGCCACTACACCCCGCCACGGTGGTCTAGTGGCTATGGTACTCGGCTGCTGATCCGAGGGTCAAGGGATCGAATGCCGGCCCCGGTGGCTGCATTTCGATGGAGGCGAAATGTTGAGGCCCGTGTGCTGTTCGATGTCGGTGCACGTTAAAGAACTCCAGGTGGTCGGAATATCCGGAGCACTCCACTACGGCGTCTCTCATAATCAGAACTGGTTTTGGGACGTTAAACCCCATAAAACAAAACAACAACAACAACAACAACACGTTTAGAGGCTTTTATGGCCCCCTAGGCTGTTATAGCCCCTACACCCGGCCACGGTGTTCTAGTGGCTATGGTACTCGGCTGCTGATCCGAGGGTCAAGGGATCGAATCCCGGCCGCGGCGGCTGCATTTCGATGGAGGCGAAATGTTGAGGCCCGTGTGCTGTTCGATGTCGGTGCACGTTAAAGAACTCCAGGTGGTCGAAATTTCCGGAGACCTCAACTACGGCGTCTCTCATAATCAGAACTGGTTTTGGGACGTTAAACCCCATAAAACAAAGCAACAACAACAACAACACGTTTAGAGGCTTTTATGGCCCCTAGGCTGTTTTAGCCACTACACCCCGCCACGGTGGTCTAGTGGCTATGGTACTCGGCTGCTGATCCGAGGGTCAAGGGATCGCATCCCGGCCGCGGCGGCTGCATTAGATGGAGGCGAAATGTTGTGGCTCGTGTGCTGTGCGATGCCGGTGCACGTTAAAGAACTCCAGGTGGTCGAAATTTCCGGAGACCTCAACTACGGCGTCTCTCATAATCAGAACTGGTTTTGGGACGTTAAACCCCATAAAACAGAACAACAACAACAACAACACGTTTAGAGGCTTTTATGGCCCCTAGGCTGTTTTAGCCACTACACCCCGCCACGGTGGTCTAGTGGCTATGGTACTCGGCTGCTGATCCGAGGGTCAAGGGATCGCATCCCGGCCGCGGCGGCTGCATTTAGATGGAGGCGAAATGTTGTGGCTCGTGTGCTGTGCGATGCCGGTGCACGTTAAAGAACTCCAGGTGGTCGAAATTTCCGGAGACCTCAACTACGGCGTCTCTCATAATCAGAACTGGTTTTGGGACGTTAAACCCCATAAAACAGAACAACAACAACAACAACACGTTTAGAGGCTTTTATGGCCCCTAGGCTGTTTTAGCCGCTACACCCCGCCACGGTGGTCTAATGGCTATGGTACTCAGCTGCTGATCCGAGGGTCAAGGGACCGCATCCCGGCCGCGGCGGCTGCATTTAGATGGAGGCGAAATGTTGAGGCCCGTGTGCTGTGCGATGTCGGTGCACGTTAAAGAACTCCAGGGGGTCGAAATTTCCGGAGACCTCAACTACGGCGTCTCTCATAATCAGAACTGGTTTTGGGACGTTAATTCCCCATAACACAAAACAACAACAACAACAGCACGTTTAGAGGCTTTTATGGCCTCTAGGCTGTTATAGCCACTACACCCCGCCACGGTGGTCTAGTGGCTATGGTACCCGGCTGCTGATCCGAGGGTCAAGGGATCGCATCCCGGCCGCGGCGGCTGCATTTAGATGGAGGCGAAATGTTGAGGCCCGTGTGCTGTTCGATGTCGGTGCACGTTAAAGAACTCCAGCTTGTCGGAATTTCCGGAACCCTCCACTACGGCGTCTCTCATAATCAGAACTGGTTTTGGGACGTTAAACCGCATAAAACAAAACAACAACAACAACAACAACACGTTTAGAGGCTTTTATGGCCCCTAGGCTGTTTTAGCCACTACACCCCGCCACGGTGGTCTAGTGGCTATGGTACTCGGCTGCTGATCCGAGGGTCAAGGGATCGAATCCCGGCCGCGGTGGCTGCATTTCGATGGAGGCGAAATGTTGAGGCCCGTGTGCTGTTCGATGTCGGTGCACGTTAAAGAACTCCAGGGGGTCGAAATTTCCGGAGACCTCAACTACGGCGTCTCTCATAATCAGACTGGTTTTGGGACGTTAACCCCATAAAACAAAACAACAACAACAACAACACGTTTAGAGGCTTTTATGGCCCCCTAGGCTGTTATAGCCCCTACACCCGCCACGGTGGTCTAGTGGCTATGGTACTCGGCTGCTGATCCGAGGGTCAAGGGATCGAATCCCGGCCACGGCGGCTGCATTTCGATGGAGGCGAAATGTTGAGGCCCGTGTGCTGTTCGATGTCGGTGCACGTTAAAGAACTCCAGGTGGTCGAAATTTCCGGAGCACTCCACTACGGCGTCTCTCATAATCAGAACTGGTTTTGGACGTTAAACCCCATAAAACAAAACAACAACAACAACAACACGTTTAGAGGCTTTTATGGCCCCTAGGCTGTTATAGCCCCTACACCCGGCCACGGTGGTCTAGTGGCTATGGTACTCGGCTGCTGATCCGAGGGTCAAGGGATCGAATCCCGGCCACGGCGGCTGCAT
This sequence comes from Hyalomma asiaticum, assembly GCA_013339685.2. NCBI lineage: Eukaryota > Metazoa > Arthropoda > Arachnida > Ixodida > Ixodidae > Hyalomma > Hyalomma asiaticum. The sequence continues at coordinate 48,158 of JABSTT010001804.1, forward strand.
TTCGATGGAGGCGAAATGTTGAGGCCCGTGTGCTGTTCGATGTCGGTGCACGTTAAAGAACTCCAGGTGGTCGAAATTTCCGGAGACCTCAACTACGGCGTCTCTCATAATCAGAGCTGGTTTTGGGACGTTAAACCTCACAAAACAACAGAGGCCGTTACGAAATTTGCTCTCAGGCGAGAGCCGGGGGGAAAGTGCGCATTTAGAGTCCATTCGCAGTAGTCCACATACCACCCACGCACGCGGTATATTAGAAGGCTGCACTAATGATTGCTGGATCCTGGTGTCATCACAGTCTCTCGGAATTACCAAGAGCGACATGTGGGGCCACCCTCTGTGCAAGTTTCTTAAGGGGCGCTGTGCCCAAGTGGGTATTATGGCGTTTGTGCCGGCGAGGCTTGTCTTTGCTGGCATCGGGCAAGGTTTTGACCCCTTCGCCGGTATGGATGCATAAATTTAGATCTGATCTCATTACCACTTCCTACATCTTACAATAAGGCGCTATTCACCTGTGTAGGGCATAATAAAACGGCGAAAAGAATAGACCACAGATGGACGTGGAATTGAGCGGTGACACTGTCGTCTGTCATATTAATTTACGGGTGCTTTTTACCTTTTGTAAAACAGTGAATACAAGCGGAAGTATTCAGAGATTACTAAAACTTTCTTTTCTTTAATGTAAGAAAGAAATAGGTCATTACGGGCTCATTCAGCGGAAAATTATTCATTACGACGTATGGAAGGCGTGCGAGCCAGGCGAGTCTTCAGGGCGTCCGAACTCCTTTTGAACTGTGACGTCCCCGCTAACGCCTACTGGACCCCGGGCTTGTTAACTGGGACATTTTCGTTCGTTTCTTGGAATATCTCCTTGGCAAAACGAAGAACCGCCAGAGCGATGAATGCGCGTTTCGGAGCGAGGTTCCCGGAACGAATCCTCACGGGCCCACCGCACAAACACCCGACTATCTGGCGACGGCGTCTCTTGCTTACGGGCTGCAGCTGCCAGGCAACGTTCGCGCCCCCACTTAATGGCCCGGGCGCGGCAGAGCGCCTTTTGTTCGTGCTATCCATGCGACCGGCCAGGACGGACATTCCGTCAAACGCGGCAGCCTCCGGGCTCATTAGCGCGCCCTCCGGTGATGGCCACTTGTGGCGTTCAGGGGAGAAAAAGTGGTGCCTTCTGATGGTGAAAGCAGAGGATACAGAGTTGCAGAGTTGAGGCCCGGCCTGAACATCTGGACGCCAAGCTTCGAGAACCAGGGCGAGAGGGGGCGGCCAGAAGCTTTTCAGCAAAACGCTCTAATGCGTGTCCCCCCTTTGAGGCGACGCGCTTTGTCTGAGCATTGGCATTCTTGGTCGCCCCTTATTCATGAGCCATCGTACAGCTCGCCTGTGTCCCTCTCCAAAGTTGTAGCTTGTATGTTGTTACTTACTCTACTTCGCTTGAGAGAGGGTTTTGTCACTGGTGTTGGCTGCGGGTGCGGATGCCGAAGCTGTCAGACTGACTGACAAGAATTATATGCCGCGACAGTAAGTGCAATTGGTTGGGTGCCACGGAAGGATGGTCGTTGAAGCTGACACTCACCGGCCGACAGGAAAGTATGTCACATCTAAAATCGCTATTGGTTAAGGGTCACGAAGGGGCGGCGTCGACGTCAAGGAAAGCACCCGCGGGAGAACAGAAGAGAAGCGAGGAGACGGCGAAGAGATGCGGTGAGTTTCCGTCATGTTGGAGTGCGGGTCTCGATTGCGATCCCTCGTGTGAGCCGCGCCGTTCGGCTGTCCTACCTCGAAGAGATGTAGTCAGTGCGAGAGCGTGAGGTCGGCAGCAATGATCGGAGATGATCCGTGAGCTAAGGCGTCTTCGAGATCGACGTCCGAGTTACCCGAGCACCAGTCCACAGGCCAGCGACGAGCCGTATACGTTGATGGAGCCCTCCCAGATAAGCGTCCTTTCGTTGCGGCAGCAGGCTTACTTGAGACATTGCGCTTTTAGTTTTACCTTTTGTGTTACCTGTTGTACCGGTAGTTTGTTGATTGATTTGTGGGGTTTAACATCCCAAAACCAGTTCTGATTATGAGAGACGCCGTAGTGGAGGGCTCCGGAAATTTCGACCACCTGGGGTTCTTTAACGTGCACTGACATCGCACAGCACATGGGCCTCAACATTTCGCCTCCATCGAAATGCAGCCGCCGCGGCCGGGATTCGATCCCCCGACCTTCGGATCTGCAGCCGAGTGCCATAACCACTAGACCACCGTGGCGGGGCGGTAGTTTATTGATGAGCTTGTCTGTCATGTGGCCCCTCTATTGTACTACCATGTTTATTGATTGCCTTGGTCGTATCATTAAGTTTACTAATTGTTAATTGTAAATGTAATTACATAATTGTAAATGTAATCCGTACATTAAACATCATGTTTTGTTAACGTAACAAAGCCTGTTGCCTCTTTTCTTCCCAGCCCCAGCACGAACCCGTTTTGGGGTAAAATGTTGAGATGAATGGCCAAAGCGGGATGAGAGAGGTTGGTTGTGGTGTTTTGCTAGAAGCGGAACGGCAGGCGTGGTAGTGAAGAAGTGTGTGTAGAGCGTGGAACTGCCTCCCCCTTTGGGCGTAGTATAGGGACATCTCAGAACGATGCAAATCCGGATCCGACACATCCCAGCATTCCCTCGCATACAGAAGCATTTCAGCACAAGTTTTGCTTCTAGGTAATGGTAAGAAACTCATAGGCCTCGCCGTTTGTATTTGCAGTTTTACTGGATAAACGCAATTCTCTCTCTCTCTTTCAATAGATAACCGGCAATACACCTAAAACAACGAAGCATTTAGAACAATCAAACGCGCACGCACCTTTTGCCTTCAAATGCTGTGATGATGATAAAGGCAAGAAAAGCGTAGGGGACGTTTTCTGCAGCTTTTAATTGTAGTTTGTAATCATGATATAAACGTCCATTTGTGGTAATTACCTTCGAAATTCGCATACTTGAATTTATTCCCATCTATGCCATAACTCCGCGACAACTACACTACAATCAAAAACTACAACTGATGTCCCGCATACTTTTCTTGGATTAGTTATATGTTGGCTTCATTAGGTTGTGCCTGTACCTGACGAAGAAAGAATCCCCTTGAATCATCCTGCTTCTTTCGTTCTAAGATGCTACGAATGAAGCGGCGCGTGCATCTTCCTACACAAATTACCTTCAGCGGACAGAGAGCGTGGGAGGCTGCTTAGAAAAGTATGCTGCAAGATCCTGCATCACGACACACGACAAGGTTAAGGGTCCATGATGGCAAGGCCTTGAGAGCCATCGTTTCAGGGAATCGACGCTGCAAACTTTAGACCAAGCTTTCTTTCCAGCATTTCATTAAATTATAGAAGCGCCTCGTAGTGTTGACACACGCTTCCTCAAACACGCACTCGCGACAAGACGGCGCTCGCTACCTGAGGCTTTTCGCGGCACTCTTTTTTTGGTTCTTCACTGAGGCCTGCGCGTGTGTCCTCCGAGGCTCGGTCAGCGCGCGCAAATATACTTAACAAGACACGCGCCGCGGAAGCACGTAGACCAAATAGCTGCGGTGGAAGAAGCGGGAAGGAGGACGAAACACAAGGTCTCCCATCTATACGCCTTTATAGCAACGGTCCGCGCAACGCAGAAAGCTGGCGAGTCCTTTGTCAACACTCGGTTCGACAAACAGTCCACCCATGCACGTCCCCGGCACAAGCTGCGGTGAACGAAGCGGCCACTGGTTCGAGAACGCAGGATCATTTCAGTGCCAACCACCGTCGCGCTTGTTTGCTCAGCTTTTGTTTCAGTCTTTGCTCGTGTCCCAGCGGTTCTATACGTCCAGCCAAAGAAACTCTATGCGTTCAGCTTCCCCTCTAGTAGAGCGCGAGTGCTTCGCTGACATTTCGCGATGATTCTTGAATGAATGCTTCTCGGAACTGTTTTTAAGGCCGTGGGAAGCAATGAAAACGTTAGTAGAACTTGTTGTTGGGCGCTGGCTCGTAAAATAGACAAGACGGGCGATAGGAAAGGACGGCTTCGCTTTACAGCTTTCTTTTCACCGGTATATTGCGTCTTCTTCGTTTTGTGAAATGGAAACATCGGTGTATTGGTTCACCGAGAGGAAACATGTCAGTAGAACAACAACGACGACGACGACGACAACAACAACAACAACAACAACAAATAATAATAATAATAATAATAATAATAATAATAAGCACGCGTTGTAATGTAGCAGCTTAGATGGCAGCCACGGTGCAGCGGCGAAATCTTTACAGCTGTCCTGCTTTTAAATATTTAGATATAGACATTCTTATTTTCATTTATCTTTATTTAGCATGCTTCCCTGTCAAGTTGCGCAGGACACAGTTTGGGATGAAGAGGCAGCCTGATTATGAGCATAACAAAGCCTCGCGCCGCTGAAGTTCTAAAGCAATATGAGCCTTGTCGTAATCATGAGCTTCTCCAGAAAGAAAGTTCATTACAAAGAGAGAGCGCATAGGATATATATAAAAAAGGGTGAAGCAAAAAGTACAGATATTTTCAAACGGCAGCAAAAATTACTGCGAAGCAAATACACTCCTTACGCAAGCGGGTAATAAACCGGTGACACTATTAGCGAGCTCATTAGTACAGCTAATTAGGGCAAACCCTCATTTATGAGTCTCGACGAGGACGTGAGTTCTGCGAAGGGAACCAAGACGACGGCAAATGTTTTTAAACGAGCCTTGCAGTGTTGCTACGCTGATGCTGTAGGAAATTACTGAGTCCCTTTTTCGATAACGTTTATCGTTGCTCCACGAAGAACCTGTTCGGTTCTTCAGGTAATTAACCAGCGTTGCTAAATTTGCTGCAGTAATGAAGACATTTGCTACGGCTATTACATTACACCTATATGGAAAGAAGAGCGAGTAAGATTTTGGGGGCACTGACCGTAGGGTCCGCCGGCTAGCGATACAAACGACGTGCTTGAGCTGCTGCTTAACCACATTAAAGCAGATCGCCAAGTTCATATGTTAGGCAAACTCCGATAATCATAGCTCATTACTGTATGGAATATCAGTAAAACCAACAAACACTTTTTTTATGCAGAGGTCATTGCCTTTCATTCACTTAATGGCCGAGTCACACTGAAACTCAGCTGTTGCACTGGTTTAGTTCGAAGACATCGCTATACCGATCGCTTCTATCGCGTTCTGATAGCGCTAACCAGGTGCTACACCTGCCGTATTGAATCAAGGCTCCTTCACACTGGCGACTAACACTGGTCACGCGGTAAAGCTGGTCGCAAACGATAGAGAATGATGACTTTGATTTACCAGCGACTTACGGGCTCAATCGTCCACTGCTCGTTTTTTGAGCCACGCGACTGCAATGGCAAAGCTGGTGAACCAGATCAATATCACCTAGATTTTTTTTGACCAGATGCGCCGTAACGGGACATCTGCTTGTTTTACGAGGTGACGGCGGAGCGAGCTAACGTAAACGGGACCACATTCGCGAGGCATTTTGGAGCTGCAAGTCGTCAACATCGTCAACAACGATGCTGACGACAGCAACAACAACAACGTCAACATCATCCTCATCATCAACAACAACAACAATAGTGACGACGATGGCGATGACAATGATGATGATGATGGCGGTGGTGGTGGTGGTGGTGGTGGTGGTGGCGGTGAAGTTATGGGTACAGTGTCACCAGGTTGTTTTTTCAACGGGTGTTGCTACGTCGACAACTGTAAAGCAACCAACTTCGTCTGTGAAATGTTGAGGCCCGTGTGCTATGCGATGTTACTGCACGGTAAAGAACCCACGTGGTCGAAATTTCCGGAGACCTCCACTACGGTGTTTCTCATAATCAGAGCTGGTTTTGAGAAGTTAACAAATCAATCAGTCAAACTTTGTCTGGTACCGTCCCTTCACATCGTTGCAACTCTCGTCACGAACTCTTTGGACTGTCAGGACATTGGCGTCGTTGTCAGGACGCACCGATCAGCCAGCGTAATGCTCATCTCAGAAACAAATAAATATGCATTGCTCAGGATTCTCACAACTCTATGCGGTCTACTCTCTATGAGACGCCAGTCCGCGGAACATCACTTCGAATGGACAGCTCTGTGGAGTTTAGTTGTTACAATTGCAAATTCTTCTAGAAATTTTATCCAACACTGCAAATCTGTCAAAGGCAAGTGGAACTATGGATTTGTATCTAAACCATTGATATTCTTACGCCTATGCTTTAAATACGTCTTATAAAGGCAGCACACCGAGCATATCTTAACTGTGCGTCTGCAACACTGATGGATGCGGACTGGGCAAATCACTATCGTTTTCAGGACCTTGCAGCAGTGAATAAATTATTTTTATCGTGGCAGCAACAACTTACACTAATGAGAGAGTTTGGTTCGAAAATTTACGATTATAGCAGTTGTTATTGATTTGTGGGGTTTAACGTCCCAAAACCAGTTCTGATTATGAGAGACGCCGTAGTGGAAGGCTCCGGAAATTTCGACCACCTGGGGTTCTTTAACGTGCACTGACATCGCACAACACACGGGCCTCGACATTTCGCCTCCATCGAAATGCAGCCGCCGCGGCCGGATTCGATCCCGCGACCTTCGGATTTGCAGCCGAGTGCCATAACCACTAGACCACCGTGGCGGTTGTTATGTCAACGTGCCACGATTGTCGAATTGATTAATCATGAGGCGTTCTTAAGGGCAACAAATTACGCGTTTTATCCTTGATTAACGGCCAACGTTACCAGAGACGACACCGCTTTAGTGGCGCACAGATGGGAGCCTTTCTTGCTACTAACGCTTCGTTCGGACACCCAACCATATGTCATGCCTAAGGTGGCAGCGTCAATGACCTTGCTTATAGCGATGGCCTCCCGAGTGCGCGCAGAGCACTTATGGACACAGCCCCGCCGGCGTCTCTGACTCCGGTGTTCATAACGGCGGCGAGCCGAGATGTCTCGTCCTCTGTCATCTGACTCGAGCTTACAAATCTTGTCACTTTGCCGTGGCATTGCGCACTTACAGCAGAGCACTATCGTATTTCGAGAACAAAATTGTGGTCACATGATTAACGGCAGCTGACGACGAGAAGGCGAAATAATTGGACGCGCATTTTTTACTTCACACCCTGCAGTCTAAAAAATTATCAGTGTATAAACATGACAACAGCGAATAACAATAATAATAAATGAAGTATCCCCATGTGACCGTCATGATAGACGCATATGTAAGCATCAAGTGGCGCTCGTGACGTCAGCCTGGCGCTCATCATGTCTCGTGTTTCCTTTCAAACCATGTATGGCGTACCATGGATGCCGTGAGACCGCGGAGTTCTGAACAGGCAAATTACATCGGTGCAACATCCGCAGGCTACCGTATGATCTACTTAACCTTCTCTTGGCAGATTTGCTGTTTCGGCATGAGCTTCGGTCACATGAAAAAAAAAATCCTACAGATCCCACACATTGTAGGAATTCGTGTCATGCGAACCAACTCGACCAGCAAGAAGTTCTACGGTAACTTCATTTCGTGGCCGCGCTTGATAACATCCTGCAGGGCCTACGCGCGAGCCAGTTGACTCGTGAAGCTGCTGTGGCTGCATTCCTGCTCAATTTGGCTAGCACAATTGCGGCGCTCAAAGTCATCGGTGTTTTACAGGCTTCCAGTGAGCTACTCTACGTGGAAGGCTGTCCGAGGAGCAGGAGGAACGAGGTAGTTTCTATGAATATTCCTTATTAATTTGGGGCTTTTATTGCTGCACTGAAACCTAAGTGAAGATGCAGGAATGGTTCCACTTGAGATAATGACACTATAGTGGAAGTTACGCAGCGGCACACAAATATGGCAAAGATACCCATATATACGCATGGATAACCTCAGATACTAACCGTCTTTTAATGTAACTGTGCTTTCTTAAGGTACACTTTTTCAGGATATAAGGCCCAGCTTTGCACTTTAGCGCCCATGGTATTAACATTTAATGTTACTATTTTAAGTCTTTATGCTAGAGCCTTCTTCAAACGCACATGAAAGCCATTTCACTGATGAGGCGTAGTCAAAAACCGTTCTCTGGATAAGCGGTGCTTTCTGCTGAGAAGGACGTCTTCGAACTATGAATACAATTAACATCAGACACTGACTACGATCCGTACAAGGCTGGCGCAGAATTGCCCAAGATCCACAAGCCCGAAGTACCAATGCACCCCATCGTAGATTATACTCGCTCACCACCTTCATAAGCTGTCCGGGTACCCTGCATCGGGTGCTGCGACACTTGTCGGCAGAAGCAACACGTACGTGCGCCATTCCGGTGACTTTATAGACAAGGTGCGCGACATCACCCTTGAGGATGGCGACGTCCTGGGTCTTTTGATGTCCAATCTTTTATTCACCAGCTACCAACGGATATTGGCAGTGACCGCTGTGTCTCAGCCCTCGAAACAGACAGAGCCTTGCCCGAGCGCACACCTATTGCAGTCCAGGGACTTGCGGCGCCTCCTCACGTTTTGCCTCGAGAACACGTACTTCACGTTCGAGGGTTGCTTTTACAAGCAGGTACACGGGACAGCAATGGGCGCTGGCCGTCTCCGTAACGGCAGCCAAATCGACGATGGAACGTCTTGAACAAAGCGCACTCAGTTCGTTTAGTCCTGCACCCAAAACCTTTTTACGTTACGTGGATGATTGCTTCAGCGTAATCAAAAAGGAGGCATTGACTGCTTTCACCGAACATCTGAACAGCATGAATTCAGCAATCAAGTTTACCGTAGAGGAGGAGCAGCATGGTCAACTTCCTTTCCTCGACGTCCTCGTCAAGCACGAAGGAGAAGGATTGTCGTTCAGCGTTTACAGAAAAAGCACCCACACGGGTCACTATTTGCATTTTAATTCGGTGAACCCGGCTTCCATAAAAGGTCTGTGATCGCCTCTCTCGTGAATCGCGCGAAGAGACTTCGCGCAAAATCAGAGGACTTCACTGCCGACATACAGCATGTGCATCGGGATCTTTCCCAAAGTGGCTACCCTGACTCGTTTGTGCACTCTGTGGAACGTCAATCTGAGGCCCATCTCACTGACTTCGTGTGCGGGTAAACTTATGGAGACAATGGTTCGGGATCGTCTTCCCCATACATGGAGGCTAAGGGCCTCTTTGCAGACACTATGTTTGGGTTTCGCCCGCATATGTCTGCACAGGATGTCCTTCTCCAACTACACCGCGACGTAATACAACCTACTGCCATGCGCCACAACGACAAGCCATCCTTGCCCTCGATCTTAAAGGTTGCCTTTGACAACGTTCGACATGGCAGCATCCTGGCAAACCTGAGCACCTCTGATTGTGGGCGCAAGGCATTTGCCTACGTAAGAGACTTCCTCTCGAAGCGTCATGGCCCTCCTCAAAATTGAAGATGACGAATACGGCCCATACACCATGGGCACAAGGGGTCTCCCCAAGGAGCGGTCTTGTCGCCGCTCCTCTTCAACATTGCCATGATGCAGCTTCCACATCAATTGGCCCGGGTGGAAGGAATTCATCATGCACTATACGCGGTATGATATACAATCTGGACCACTGAAGGGAGCCTTGGAGAAATGAGGATCGCCTCCAGAGAGCCACCTCCATCGTCGATAGCTATGCTATCGGTTGTGGTCTCCAATGCGCCCCTGCAAAATCAGAGCTTCTGCACCTCAGACCGCACCCGAATGATAACACAAGGTTGTGTATTTATTTGATGGGAGCTCCTATCAGAGAAGTCGAAGAGATCCGGATCCTGGGCCTGTTCATCCACACAGACTCAGACCAGACTCCACCATCACTAAACTCAAACGCATAGGCGAACAGGTCGGACGTATGATCCACCGCGTTTCCAACAAACGCGGCGGGTTCCGGGCAGGGATGCGCTTCGGCTCGTCCATGCCTTTGTAATCAGCCGGATCCTCTACTCCGTACCTTACCTTCGCACTACGAAGCAACACGACCAACGTATCGACGCCATCATCAGGAAGGCTACAAAGCGAGCTTTGGACCTCCCGGTAACTACCTCCAATGCCAAGTTGTCAGCCCTGGGGGTGCTCAACTCTTACCAGGAATTGAAGGAGGCGCACCTCGTAAACCAATATACGCGGCTTTTGCAGACGGTATCCGGGCTCCGCCTGTTAGACCGCTTGCACATAAAACACGACTGCGTTCCCGAGGAGACAAGCAGACTTCCAGACCTGTGGCGCCACAAGCTCTGTGTTTCTCCTCTTCCTCGTAACATGCACTCGCAGACCCACGAAGGCAGACGAGGGGCGCGCTCCCGGGCCCTCGAACACCATACGGATCCAAGCAGGGTGTATACTACGTTGATGTAGCAGGGCCGTCGCCCACCGGATTCTACACGGCCGCTGTAGTTCACCAGGACCAACGCGTTAACGGGCTCTCCTATCGGGCTTCCAACTCCGCGCGGGCTGAGGAAGTAGCAATAGCGCTTGCCGCCTCGCACACAAACTCCAGAGTAATAATTACAGACTCGCGCAGAGCCTGTGAAAACTACCTGGCGGGCGAGGTCTCCCCTTTAGCCTACCAAATTTTAAAGCGAGCAGTGAGGGATTCTGACCCCTCACCCAAACGTATCGTTTGGACTCCGAGCCACCAGGGCCTTAGAGGTAACGAGGCTGCGGACGCGGCCGCCCGCGCGCTTAACCACCGCGCACCTCAATCAGGCTTTTCCGGCTCAGAGACTAGGCAACCACTCCTACGATTCCGAGAAATCGTGATGCATTATTGCGAACTCCATCGGCACTTCCCAGTACCTGCTAAGGGCCTGAGCAAGGCCGATGAACGAACACTAAGGCGCCTGCAGACCAACACCTTGTTGTGTCCTGCAATTGTGAAACATTTTGACCCTAAAATCGATGGGCGGTGCCCCCACTGTGGGGAAGTCTCCGATAACTTTCACATGGTGTGGGCATGTCAGACGAATCCTTCCCTTCCCCCTAACCCTTCCCCTACTAGAGAGGCATGGGAGGCAGCCCTACTCAATTGCTCAGGACTTGAGTCTCAAAGGGCTCTAGTCCAACGGGCGCGGGTAGCGGCCTTGTCCAGCGGGGTCCCGGAATAAGGACTCCCCCTATGTAAAGGGTCCTTGTGGCCTGGAAACTGTTATCAATAAAAGTTTTTCACACACACACACACACACACAGCTAGCACGTTCGCCACGTTCTGACAAATCGCGCCCAAGAAAACGTGCCTCTGTGCCCTATGTGCTTGGTATCAGCGAGCACCTTGCGCGTGTCCTACGCCCCTACGATGTGCAGGTAGCACACGTGCCAACAAACAAGTTGAGGAATTCCCTTGTGAGGGTGAAAGACAAGCTGCCAAAAGAAAAATTTCCAGGCATTGTCTACAGCATCCCGTGCGCAGACTGTAGTGGCAGTTACATCGGCGAGACAGGCAATTTTCCGCAAAGAATAAAGCAGCATATATATGACGTAAAAAAGAAGGTCTCATCGAACGCGCTGGCCGAACACGCAGAAGCATCTGGCCACAAAATAGATTGGGATAACGCAAGAATACTAGAACAAGAAAAGAACTGGTCATCGCGGCTTCATCTGGAATCTTTGACAATCAAAAAAACGGTGCACACGCTTAATCGCAACGACGGAAACCTCCCACAAATGTACACACGTTGCTTACGCCACATTTTAAAGCCTACATAACCGGACTGCTCAAGCACACATTTTTCACTTGTGAACAAGGCTCCCGTGCGTGTGCCGAAACGTCTTGCTTTTATTTGCTTTTATCCTGGTCAGTGTCTGATTTTAATTGTATTCATGTATGCTCCTGACCAGACGGATTACATACACCTTGAAGCCAAAAAATTCCGCGTCCGTCCGTCGAGCGTTCGGCGTAAACAAGCGATGGCAAGGAAGCTCACGTGAACATGTAAGCACGTCACAGAGGTTCTGAAAACTGAGTCGTCCGATGTTCCGAAACGACCGAGCCGGTTCCCAAAATCTGAATACTCCACTCCCAAAATTGATTTTGCCCCATTCAATAATATAGCTGACAAACGTTCGAAACCAGTCTGGTGCAAGTCTTAAGTTTCCTAGTTCGCCCCCTCCGCCCCCCCTAAAGAAATAAATAAAAATAACAGATAAGGCGGCCGACCGCTGAAGTCGACTTTCCCAAATAGAAGCAAGATGATCATCTCACTTTACATTGTCATTTGACCAATGGAGAACCCCAACTTTCACGGTTGCATGATGAACTGGTGACGTCGTATGACAATCTAAGGGTGTAAATGTAGTGTGCGCACTCAGATCCTCCGTGGCGAGAGTCAGCGCAACCTGGGAAGTCTGCGTCGTGTCTCCGTGTGTGCCTTGCGCTAAGCATGCGCTAAATGTATCTGCGAAAAATTTTAATGAATGCGAGGAGACCGTGATAGCGTAACTCTTCAAATAAAAATGCATATAAAATTGAAGGACGCTTAAGCTCCACCTTGAAGAGTGGAACGCGATATTGTTACCATGCCAAGTTCATGTTGGAAATCATGGGAGGGTGGCGCCAACTATACATAGCGCGCGTAAGGGCTTCTACTTGTGCAGGCAACCGCTAGGGCAGAAAGCACTGAAGCGTGCGTCCGCTAACTGCTTACCTCCGGTTACTGAGGTTGGGTTACCAAGCTGTCATGTTGTTTAGAAGTGCGCTCGTCAAGAGCTTCGAAAACCCAAGACTGAGTTCAGGTTGACTTTCGACTCAAATTTCTTTTGAGTTAACCCCCCCCCCCTTTCTTCTTATTCTTCTTTTTTTAGCAGGAGCTGCCCTGAGAGATTTGGCGCCCATCCACGCATCCTCTGATCTGCTTTTATTCTCTGCATCTATCGGGTTTGCCACCCGCGAACATCGCCGCCGCCATTTCTCTTACGGTCAGCGTCGCCGACAACCGGTTTACTGCGACATGAGCGCCTTCACGCTATCGCTTTACTGGGTTTTACAACAAGAACTGAACATTGAAACAAGCACGATAATAAGTGCCCGAGAAAAATGGCTGGGTTCAACTATGCAGCATAACGCTCAGCCGCTTGTAAAGAAGAGAAGCGTTCAAATAGTCATGGTCGCTCTCTTATACGTTGATTTCGTATGCAAGTCTCGGACTAGATGGAAGGACGCGGAACAATTGTTCCTATCACGTGCAGGGACCTTGACGGTGTCCCAAATATTGCCGGGACACATACAATTCTCCTATCAAGTGAGCATTATGAGAATAGCCATCGAAATCGCAAGCTCGTAAGTCATTCAGACATCGCAGGCTCAACTGAAGAAAATGAGTTTTTCGCGGACAGCTTACCGGAAAGTCAAAGCTGCCATGTTTTATTAATGACCGCTATAATGCGATGTCCGTAGTTCTTGCCATTTCGCTCTCTGTCTCTCTCACTGTTGCTGTTTTTCCGAATAACTGGTTTATTGCAGTCTGCGCGCTCATGTTCTTCATTTTCATCACCGGATAACTCTCTCTTGATGTTTTTTTTCCGTCATACTTTATGCCCCCAGAGCGTTCGGCGAAACGTCATGCGATGCAAATGAGATCGTTTCAACGCATGATTGACCTAGCAGTTATAGCTGAATAATCACTTCGCTGTGCCGGAATGAGAACGATGAGAAAATCAGCGGTGTCAGCTTTTCTTCGCAGGGACGCAAACGTCAACGTTTGGTCCCTCGCCAACAGCGTGCAAGAACCTAGGATGCCTTCGCAAGCGGAGTGCGATAGTAGAAAACATTGACGTAAGGCAGACATAGATGAAGAATACAGAAAAGAGGGTTGGAAAGTCCCTGCTGCAGTTCTTATATCATGTACAAGTTATAATTTCCGCGACATTTGTTAATTTTTTTTCATGTGCCTTGAAGGAAGTCTCTAGTTGTCGGAATTATTTGGCGAAAGACGTCTGAATTGCCATTAGAAATGGTTGGGAATACAAGCTACTCCCACAAGGTGGAAGCTTTAGCCTAAATATGTATAAAAAAACGACAATAAAAACGTGACAATAAAAACCAACAGAGGTTGCAGAGAAGGCCGATGCTTGGCGTTTTGAAAAAGCTAACAAAAAAAGGCAGCCGATGTCAGTTTCGACAAGTGAATTTGTCTTGCCGCGACGAAGACAAGTTACCTGTCGAAGTCCAAACTTTGCTTTAAGCAAGCTTCTCTGTTTCTAAGATCGTTTCCAGCGACCATCCATCACTTGAAACGGGTGTCAGAGCACAAACCAAGGTGTTCACGATTCCTTACTCGCTGAACTGACCTAACTTGGCAAGGTGAATTGATTTTATTGTATGGCAGTCTACGAAACCATGAATGTTGCAGAGATCGTGAAATCGACAGGCACACTCGCATGGACACAGCCAAATGTCCTTTTTGTAGCTTTGACTCCATTTGGAAACGACATGCCGACTGATCTCCTTCCAGATTACCGCACGTTATGTGCAAATTAGGATTTATTCGGCCCGGTGTGTGTGTGCTACCTTCATGGCAACTCCGGAGCGATGTTCGGGGTCCGAAAATCATAGGAACTAATAGGAGAAAATAATCGAAAACAGCTCCGCACTACAGCAAGCGACGTCACCACTGTGCACCTGCTCATAGAGAGCTGAACAAAGTGTGATTTGGTAAAAGATACAGAAAGGCACCAACCCATAAGGCACACTACGGCACGCACTTCTATCCCAGCAACTGCTGCTGGAACTGGTGGCACTGCCCGGACACTATGAACACTATGTACGAAAGCAATGCGGGGACGCAGAAACAACCTAACCATTCCACCCATTGATGGACAGGATGAGCAACAGTATCTGGATGGCCAGTGGTACGCGCTGCTGACGTCATGTTATCCCGAGTGGAGAGAGTGTAATCCCGCTTGTGGAGAGAGCCGGTCGTTCGGCTACTGGCTTTAGCTTTCTGGGATACGGTAGGTACTTTCTTTGGGAGAAGGGAAGGCGAACGTGGCTCTATCTTAAAACTTATTCCCTTTTTGTAACCTCAGCGTCTCGCTTCTATTGAACAGTTCCACTTTGCTAAGTGGCGAACTTGTGACAACATTTTAAAAGATTTTCAACCATTTTAATTCAAGAAGAACATGTTCGATGTGTGATGTGCGGCCGCATTGAGACTGTAACGCTTAGATTTATTAGTTAATCCAGGTATTCACTGAGCAAGTACTGAAAAGCACACATACCAAAAACACTAAATTGATTTGGGTGGATAAGTTTACCTAAAATGCGATATTTTTATCATAATAGGCGAAATGTCTGAATATATTCGGTTACGAAACGCGCTGCAATATCTAAAATAAATATTTGATAAGGCTTCGCTATTTAGATTGTGTTGACTAGGTACCCATTGAAGAAGGGTATAGCATACCATGAAGTTCTAATCGGTTGCCCTGTCGCGTCGAAACTCGTGCCAGCAGAGCAGTTTAGCATCACACTTTTCGATGTAGTCGCATTTGGGCTGTGACTCGTACCGTGATCTACTATAATTTATCTCTTGCAATTTCATTTGGTAATTATTACTATCCGTTGTGACAGGGAAACAAAGCCCAAAATCCCAAAATATCTGGCTCGACTACCTAGTGGATGAATAAAAATAAATAAGACCAGAAAGTAGTTGATATAATGCATTTTGAATAGACTGTCATTAGGGGAAAGGGGGTCTCCTTCTAGCAATAAATATAAACTGCATAAAGAAAACTAAACCAGAGCACCTGTTTCAAAAGCTAGTAGGCATGCACTCCTAAACGCAACGTTCTGCTCTGTCGGTTTGCGTACGGATCACGTACGAAATGCATTGGACATACCATCATACTCCATGTAAGAATGGCGCAATGCAAAGCGTTCCGTCCTGAGAAATTTTTTTGTGTGTTACCGATGGCAGAGGCCATTGTCTCTTGATTATTGTGTTTATGCTCTGAACTCTTTCATCACATTTAGAGCTCGAACTTGCCCGCGCCGTGTGTCGTATGCAGTGTGACAGGTGTTGCGACACGCAAAGAAGTCTAAATCCGCGCAGCGCATGTTATACATCAACCGCTCGGCTCGCAAGCAAGGCGCTGCGCAACTTTGTTCTGTGAAAGATGAGCATGCTTTCAACATCTAACGTGTCGCGGTACATTAGGAAGTCGATTTTGAAACAGAACATTCGCGAAAAGCGAAGTGCCAGCCACGCTACCCACTAGTTCAGGCTCGTCAGCCGGCTCATGTTGAGTGCAGAAAGTACGTCGAAGCCTTCGGCAAGCGAGATGAAAAAAAAATAAAAAAATTACAGCATATCCACGGAGTGAATGATGATGAGTGGGCGAAGCTCGGGAGGTTCATCGTAGATCGTGCCGACTTCCGGATTAATTTACTTAACGCGCACGCTACGAATCGTCATGGTTCAACTATGCACAAGTAAACTCTCCCACCGGCACTTCATTGCAAGTCAAGATCCAGTGCATATATATATTATATATATATATATTGTGGGGCCGCGTCCCGCTTGACGCCATGTTTTCGTAGGAATGCCTCGCACCCCCCTTTCCAGCTGGACGGGGCGGCGGCCCGCCCGTTTGCCCCATGTGGTTTTAACATAGGCTGCCATTGGGCAGCGAGAAATTCCTCGAACGTTTGCTCGTTCTGGCGTTTCTGGTTTTTGAGATGCTCGGAGAACACGCTGGGACTTGGAGAAGTGCGCACGTACTTTTGGGACCCTCCGGCCGACCAGGCCATCGGTCGGATGGCGTGCTTCTGCGAGCCCCAGCGACCACGGCGGCGACCGGCGATCTGCGCCCATCTACGTATGTTCCTTTCTTTCTATTTTCCTTTTCTTGGGGCGCGGTCGCGGGTACGCTGGCCGGGGTTAGGTGCTCCTTCCTTGCATGGTTGTTTTTGTGTGTTATTCTGTGTTGGCGTGTTGTTCAGTGTTATTGTCCTTTGTTTGTGTTCGTTTGTGTTCGCGTGTTGTTAATCGTTATCGTTACTCTTTGTTTATATTAATTCGACTTATTCGGCCTTGTATTATTTGTTTTGTTTTAACGTGTGTTTATTAATTACCATGCTCGGAGAGTGACGCCTAATTCTCCTCTTTAGCCGCGTGCGACGGTTCGCGCTGCCCTGCCTCGAGTCGGGCCGCAGGCCGAAGCGCGCGGCAGCGCGGCGATGGCATGGCTGAGATAGCTAGCGCGCGAGCGCGACTCCCTCATTCTCTGCTCGTTGAGTGCTCGAACCCACTGCAAGGGGTTGCTAGCGGCGATGCCGCTGCTAGCAGTAGTAATTAGTAGAAGGTCACCCCTACATTTTGGCGCCCAACTAAGTGGGGCCAGGGGCCTTGCCCTTGGTCGCTCAAACGACGAGCAGGTGTCGGCAGAGTGGGGAAGTTGCGTTCGGTTCCCAGCGTAAAATGCGCTTTGGTTGAGGTGGCTGTCTCTGCCGTGTATCGCGCGTATCTCTTCCTTTGTCTGTCCTCTCTTTGTTTTCTCTGTCGATGTATCGTGGTGTGAGGAGAGGCAAATGTCACTTCTCAAACGATTGGTAACCCGCTTCGAAGTTGTGTGAGGCGAAGCGCGGACGAGGAAAGGCGTGATGCAAGTTGCCACCGAGTTGCAGCAGTTCGTTCTTGGTGGCGGAAACTCGTTGGATTTACCAAGGCTTCCATCATGCCATGGCCGGGAGATTGACCATCGTGTCTCCCGTGCGACGTTCAAGTCGGTGAGTCCAACGGTTTTCTTTAGACTTCGCGTCGTGCGCGTCTTTCTTCAGCAAAATTCAGAACCAGTGAAAGAATAGCTGACGCACTATTTCTTGCCCGGGTCGCCGTAAGTCTCTTTTTGTTAAAAGTTGACGGCGCTGTTCGGTTGCACATGGCCGACTTGCACCGAGGGAGGCAAAGATGGCGGAAAGCCGCTGAGGCGAACAAAGAAGAAGAAGAAAGACCCTTCTTCCTTGAATAGCCCTTTGGGCACCTGTGTCTTCGCGCACGCAGAAGGGGAGAGCGTTCCAGCGTCCCCGCGGCGGGAGAGAAGGAGGCCATTGTGGCGATAATCAGCCGGCCGGTCGGGGGGAAAGGATGAAAGAGGGGGTCTATCCTCACCGGACTCACCTCCGGAATCTGTTTTTTTTTTCTTGTTTGTTGTTCTTTTGCTTTTTTCGTTTGGCCCGAAGAGCGACGTAGTTGACGGCAGAGTGACCCATGTGTACATAATGTAATAGTTTCTTTCGCGGTTTTGTTTTTCGCCTCCGGAGGCGAGGCGCCTGAATGTGTTGGTACTGCACATGGCGCGCGCGCGTAGTATCGCTGTCTTGTATTGCGGCGAGCGCGGGTTTTAGGCTCGAAGCGGCTTGTGTAGTCGTGGCCCTGGAGAGAAAGGGTTCACTCTGCGCGGTCTGTACGAGCTTGGCCACCGTATCATGCCACCTTTGCGGTTAGCGCCGTCTTTGCGCGCGTCGGCAGTGGCACCCCCCCGACAGCAGAGGAGAGCGATTGCGCGCCGCTGCAGTAATTCCAGCCAGTCGTAAGAGCGGAAGGCTTTAGTTGAAGTTACTGTGCTCTGCGATTTGGCACGGTGCAGTGTGAATGCTCAGCTGTCGCCGTCCCTTCCGCGTCTGTTCATTCCGTAGGCAACACGTTGTGGATCTCCCGTTTCGTTTGGTGTCACGGATGGGCAGTGTGCGTTCGCGGAAGGATTGTCCGCTAGTGTAAGGTCATGCGGCGTCGCACTAGTGAAGACCACGTTTACATTGGTTACTGCCCGACTGATTTCAGACGGAGAGATAACTTGACAGAGAAGTCTTTATCTTTTTCTCTCTCTACCCCTCTCTAGTTTCTCTTCGCTGTTCTAGTTTCTATACTAAGTGTTCGTCTTTTTACGTATACCGTTTCGCTTTTGCTCTGTTTTTGCTCTGTTTTTTGGTTTACGTTACCCGATAATTCTAGCCTCGCGTTGTTTTATTGTTCGTAGTTAACTTGATTTTGGTTCTTGTGCTGCGCGACTGTTCTTTTTGTTTGTTTGTTTGTTTGTTTTTTGTTTTTCCGCCGCGCTGATTTGGCGGCCGAAGTCTGCGTGTCCGGAGAGGGGCGGCGTCGACGGCGAGGCGGCGGACGGAGCCGTGGTCGCGGCACTTGGTGCGGCCAGGAAGTCGGCAGGGTCGACGGCGCGTGAGACCTGCCGCGGCCGGCGTCCGGAATCCGGGTGAAGATGCCGTGGCGGGCGCCTGCTTCATCGGACACTTGAGAGATTTGCCGCGGTTGTATTGTCGCGTTTGTTCCTTGTTTTTGTTTTGGGTTTGGGGCCTCGGATTTTATTGTGTATTGGCACTGTCGGTATTGTTTTTTTTTAGGGGGGCTTTTAGGAGGGAGGGATGTGGGACCTGGTCCCGCGCGACGCCATGTTTTTCGGGGAATGCCCGCGTCCCCCTCGCCCAGCTGGACGAGCGGCGGCCGCCCGCTCAGAGGGGCCGCCTGCTCCACCGCATGTGGTTTTGACTAGGCTCCCATTGGTCAGTTACTAATTTCGACCCTTTGTGCGTTTCGGGTTTTGGAGATGCCTGGGGAGAACACGCTGGGACTTGGAGAAGTGCGCACGTACTTTTGGGACCCTCCGGCGACCAGGCCATCGGTCGGATGGCGTGCTTCTGCGAGCCCCAGCGACCACGGCGGCGACCTGCGACCGACGCCCATGTCTGTATGTTCTTCTATTTTCCTTTTCTGAGGGCTCGCGGTCGCGGGTGCGCTAGCCGGGGTTAGGCTCTCCTTCCCTGCATGGTTATTTTTGTGTGTTATTGTATGTTCGCGTGCTGTTACCGTATTTGTCCTTCGTTTATATTCGACTTATTCGGCCTTGTATTATTTGTTTTGTTTTAAAGTGTGTTTATTAAATTACCATGCTCGGAGAGATGCGCCTAATGTTCTCCTCTTTAGCCGCGTGCGACGGTTCGCGCTGCCCTGCCTCGAGTCGGGCCGCGGGCCGAAGCGCGCGGCTGCGCGGCGATGGCATGGCTGAGATAGCTAGCGCGCGAACGCGACGACCTCATTCTCTGCTCGTTGAGTGCTCGAACCCACTGCAGGGGTTGCTAGCGGCGATGCCGCTGCTAGCAGTAGTAATTAGTAAAAGTAAACCCCTACAATATATATATATATATATATATATATATATATATATATATATTAGGGGAACCTATACAAAAAGCCTACGGATCGCCATCAATACCTGCATTTTAAAAGTAGTCATCCGCGTCACTGCAAGACAGCCATCCCTTACTCGCAGGCCCACCGCTACCGCCGCATTTGCACGGACACGGCCGATTGCGAAGATCACGCTCAGGACCTTAAAACGACTCTCGTGGCGAAGACTATCCAGAGAGTATCATCGATGATGCTATAGATCGAGCACGAACATTAAATCGGGACGATGCCCTGACGGCTCAAAACCGCGTCATTCAAAAAACAATACCAACCTTGTCCTTACTTATTCGTCCACGCAGCCGCACGTCAACAACATCCTATCCAGACATTTCAACATTATTCAGCAGAGTACGCGGCTATCCTCAGTTTTCACACAGCCACCCAAAGTGGTTTACCGCCGGGGAAGGAACCTAAAAGATATGTTAGTTAGGGCTAAGACGACCGGGTCTGAAAAGGAGGAAGCGGGCTGCAGACCATGCGGGAAACAACGCTGCCAGGTCTGTAAACACATGACTACGACTTGCGCAGCTAAAGCCACCGACTCGGACTTCACGTTTAGAATTAATGAACCTCCTAACGGTGACAGTCAGAATGTGGTGTATTTGCTCCACTGCGAGGTTTGCAACCAACAGTATATTGGCCAGACTGGGAATGCTTCAGACTGCGTTTAAATAACCACCGAGCACACGCCCGCACCCTGCCCAGTCTCCCATTTTCTAAACACCTCATGCTGCCGGAGCATTCATTTGACAAAATCCGTGTCACCCTTCTTCAATCTGGATTCCACAGTGCTCGGGAACGGGAACAGCGAGAGTCGTATTTTATTCATAAATTTAAAACCGTAACACACGGCATTAATGAAAACATCGGGCCCCTCTCATTTCTCCGAGCATAGGGACAGATTAGAATATAAATAAAAATCCCCAAGTAAGAATAAAGAAATGAGGCACCACGAAACATGATAAAATTGGCACCACAATTTGTTTTCTTGGGGAAGCGGACCATACGGATCTCTATGCATATATATATATATATATATATATATATATATATATATATATATTATATATATATATATATATATAACGAAAGGGAAGTTATTTCATAGCTTGGGCCTCGTTGCGGCAGACTTGGTGCCTTAGGTAGCATGCGAGGGCTTATTGGGCAGCAGCCATCTCATCTAAGTTCACGTTCTACGTGCGCCCCCTGGCAAGAATGCGTTCCATGCATGCCGCCTTGGCCATGAGTGGCGCTGCCTAACACTTCCAGGATAATATGTACATAAATACACAATAAAGTGGACGGGGGGACGGGCCGCCTTCGTAGCTCAGTTGGTAGAGCATCGGACGCGACATCCGAAGGTTGTGGGTTCGGGTCCCACCGAAGGTAGGCTTGTCTTTTCGTCCACTTTAATTCATTTCTACTTTCTCCACGATTACAATACCACAGTAACTTCCCGTATGCTTTCCTTGGCTTCATTGTCTGTTTGCTCATTAAGTTGTTTCTAACAAATAAAGAACGACGAGCCCTTGACCCCTTCCCTTTCGTTATTTCATAGTTTGGGCCTCGTTGCGGCAGACTTGGTGCCTTAGGTAGCATGCGAGGGCTTATTGGGCAGCAGCCATCTCATCTAAGTTCACGTTCTACGTGACGCCTCCTGGCAGAAAGTGTGTTCCACACACGCCGCCTTGGCCATGAGTGGCGCTGCCTAACACTCCCAGGATAATAAGTACATAAATACACAATGAAGTGGACGGGGAGACGAGCGCCTTCGTAGCTCAGTTGGTAGAGCATCGGACGCGACATCCGAAGGTCGTGGGTTCGGGTCCCACCGAAGGCAGGCTTGTCTTTTCGTCCACTTTAATTCATTTCTACTTTCTCCACGATTACAATACCACAAGTAACTTCCCGTATGCTTTCCTTGGCTTCATTGTCTGTTTGCTCATTAGTTGTTTCTAACAATAAAGAACGACGAGCCCTTGACCCCTTCCCTTTCGTTATTTCATAGTTTGGGCCTCGTTGCGGCAGACTTGGTGCCTTAGGTAGCATGCGAGGGCTTATTGGGCAGCAGCCATCTCATCTAAGTTCACGTTCTACGTGACGCCTCCTGGCAAGAAAGTGTGTTCCACACACGCCGCCTTGGCCTGAGTGGCGCTGCCTAACACTCCCAGGATAATAAGTGCATAAATACACAATGAAGTGGACGGGGAGACGAGCGCCTTCGTAGCTCAGTTGGTAGAGCATCGGACGCGACATCCGAAGGTCGTGGGTTCGGGTCCCACCGAAGGCAGGCTTGTCTTTTCGTCCACTTTAATTCCTTTCTACTTTCTCCACGATTACAATACCACAAGTAACTTCCCCTATGCTTTCCCTGGCTTCATTGTCTGTTTGCTCATTAAGTTGTTTCTAACAAATAAAGAACGAGCCCTTGACCCCTTCCCTTTCGTTATATATATATATGTATGTATGTGCGTGGTTGTATGTGTGTTTGTGCATGTATCTTTTTTCTTTCTTCCACTTTATTTCTCTCGGCTATATTACTTTTCCGAGTATAGGGCAGCCATACTTGCAGTGCACGTGGAAGACATGTCCGTCGCATAGGCGCCATGAGAACAAGGAATTTCGACAATTCCCAGAAACGTGAACTGAAGAAAAAGGACAGAAAGAAAAAGAAAATAAAAAAAACCTTGCTGCTCTGAGGAGCCACCACAGTCGACAAAGCACGGCCACCTTTTGTCGGTGTCCTCAGCCACGAATACTCAACCCAGGCAGCACAGTAAGAGGGGCCAATGTTGGAAATGCATTGTCTGTTCCGGGCCCAACCACGGGCTGGAATTGACAATGTAATGCCAATATTGTCTCGACCACTCTTTTAGTATACCATTGTAGGCCCGAGTTACACAGCCATTAACCATTATTCGCCGAGCCATTTCTAAAGACAGGAGACATTGGTCCGCATTGCAGAACCATTTACCAGTATTGGCGAGCCATCTCAATAAACATGACACATTGGTCCACGTTACAGAATCATTAACCAGTATTGCTAAGAGCCATTTTTAAAGAGTGGAAACATTGGCCTAATTTACCCGGGCAGTAAGAATTATTGGCAAGCCATGCATTTATGACGGAATTATCGGGCTGACGTTCGTAAGATATTTTCCAGTGTTGGAACCAAGCTTCCTCAACTGGCAAACCATTGGCCTTTCTTCTTCTTCTTCTTCTTCTTTTTTTTTTTTGAGCCAGTTCCTGCACCGGACTTTTTCTTTCTTTTTTTTGTGCCATTTCAGCGCTTACTTCGAAAGTTTCAAAGAGTAACGCCCTGAGCACAGTGTAAAGACGTACATTTGGTCAGCAACATGTAGCGGCTAAATGCCTGATGCAAGAGAATTGAGTTAACACCGGTGTTGCACGAGCAGCTTTAGGCGTGATCAACCTCGATTCGGATCGAACTTATTTATATTATCAATACTTACTGCTGCTACGTGCCCACAGTAGCCCGGACGCAGTTTAGCGCTGACGTCAGCCATAACGATCTGGGGGCAAGATCGCGATGAAGAGACAGCGACCATATCATCACGACTGAAAGCGACCGCACGCAGCAACGCGTAATCCGAATCAAGATCTGTTACACCGATTTAACTATCACGTGCCGAGCGTCCGATGCCGTGTTCCTACTGCAGGCGCCCCGGTATGACAACACTGGATCCCGCTTCCATAGATTTATAGCGGCAAGCAAGACCTATCGGATCGGAGTGTGTGCACAGCGGCCAATTAGCTCTGCCGTCCCTGCTTTGACTGGCAACTTCCATTGATGCGTGTCCCGTGTTTGAGAACTAGGTTTATGCAACTGTGATAGAACAGTGCGGTTGCTGTAATAGAACAGGCTGCTAAGAACCGCACAACAGAAAGACTACGGCACCCGCAGGCACAAATGCGCGGATTCGTCTCGTCAGTTTCAATAAAGAAAAAAAAGTCGGCTAAGCCATAGCACTCTAGCTATGTACGGCTGCAATGAAATGGCGGCATAGCTCAGTCACTAAAGGCGGTAGGAGCTTTCCGTACGAACATTGTCGTTGAGAGTTCGAATCCTCTAGTTCTAAATTTTTTTTTCTTTTTTTTAATTCTGCGCGCGATCCGGCATGCGACATACGACTGGTAAAGATCACGTAGTCAAGATATGTGAGATCAGCGCGTCGGCATAGACGCCCATAACACATCGTGTCCTCGTGTATTAAGTGCAAAATAAACCATTTTGAACAGCCAGTTGTGTAACAGAATTGAAGAACATTGCCGATAACACTATGCCTTCGCGAGTAACAGACGCATCACAGCAGCCCGACCCCGGACGACACCGAGGCCGACGTCGTAGCTGTCGTCGTTCGCTATCAACCGCCAGCCCATCACAACGCGCTCATTTTCGCCGACTCAATTAAGATTTTTAGTCATATGTCGTGCGTTAGCGCATGCGATTAGCTTTCTTGAAACTCCGATGTGAATGAAGCGCTTTGGCAGAAACGAAGCAAGCCGCTTAGTCGATCTGAACGGCCCTTGGCGGTGTTTGTTTACTTTCGCACAGCGGCTGCTTCCGACCCCTCGAGTGCTTTCGAGATGGGCGCTGCATTGCAGACTGGCTCCCTTTAGTCATTATACTGCTCAATGAGGATTTATTTCGTGCCAGAAACGAGCCATAATCCATATTTTCTACGAAATTCCGGCGATACCGGCAAGCCGCTGTCCGAAAGCCACATTTGCTAGGATTCACACGTCGGCGATGATGTATGACGGCAGTCAAGCACGAATTCACTTCTTAGAAACATCTGGCGTCACCCCAGGTGTTTTATGTACTACAGTGGGTTGACAAGGAGCGCGTGAAGAAAGGGATGAGTTCCGAAGCTCATCAATTAGGTCGGGGCAATATCGTCGGAAAAAAAAAAAGTACACGAAGGAAACATCCGGAGAACATACCCTCCTAGCCTGTGTAAACATACCAAAAACCGAATAAGTGCATGTATTCTGCTCGTGCACTAGCATCAAACTGCTGTTTTTTAAAATAAATTGTACCTATAAACTTTAAAAAAAAGAAAAACAGCTAGCTAGAATTCTGAAAAAAATTTAAAATGATTCTACACTATGTGCTAAGCGAGGACACTTTTTATTTTCCACTTTTCTTTTGGTCTTGTCAGGTGTACATAGCAGCATATTCTTATTTTTTTCAAGTTCAGATTAATAGCACAATCATGATGGATTTCATTGTGTTGGATTTCATGGCAGTGTTGCCTTTTTGTTTCTCACAAATGACCCCACTGTCTTCTAAGTTGATTGAGGCAGAAGCAGCATTGGCTGACTCTGCGATCGCAGAGAGCCCGATATGGTTTATTTGTTTGCTTCGAATTCAACAAATGAAGAAAAGGTGCACCTCGTTATTAAAGGTTAACGAAGAGTGCAGCGACGTTAGTGCCCAGAGGGATGTCATTGTTGAAAGAAGAGTGGATGCTTTTCAGCTGTGTTTGAAACAAAATTGCAAATTCCCTTGTGCATTCAGTGCAACAATATTCGACGCACACGTTCACAGGAGCCTCCACGACTGATTGGCACCGTTTTCCGTCTTCAAAGAGTGTTCCCTGCCTTCTTTAAAACATGTCATAGGCTGCTAACCAATGCACATAACATGAAACGTACACATCTGCATCTTGTATTTTGTTCATATATTACTAAATAAAACTTCCTCCAAATAATTTACAATTACTTCCATATGTATTGAAACACAGGAAAGAAAGTGTAATTAGATGGGAAGGCACACTCGAATAAGAAGCAAAATGTAAAATTCATGGGGTGTGCCTAGATTCTGTACCGTAAAATGCATTTCCTCACATAATGCCCCAACCTCCCTTAGTTGCTTGCTTTGCAGAGGATTGAGCGTGAATTGTGACACTATATAGCACTTCACGCAAGCCACATCTGACAGTTGAGCAGATTGTAGGCACAAGTTTGACATATTACTCTCAAGTGTTCTTCACTAAAGGCATAATTTTCTCCTTGGGACACCACATACCGCATCTGTTGAGCACCTGTCACGTGACTTTGAGGATTTCTGCTGCAGCAATATTTATGATAGTGACAGTGCTGAAAAACTAAATGACTTGAGCAACTGCAAGGTGAGCCTTCATTACTTTGAGGCAGACAAAGAACTGGCTGTGGCAGCTCTATACCATGTGCATAAAATATATTATCAGTTTCCTTTCACGTCGCCGTGCTCTGTTGCAAAAATGCGATCACCACTTCTGCTTTTATAATACTGTGCACGCACTCTGGTTTACATGTAAAGATAAACTGTTGTGCCATATCCCCAAGAAAGTGTGTGCACTACTCTATTCCTTGTGTATGCAATTGCAGTTGCTGTGCATTTTGCTCTGAGCGCAACCACACCATGCACAGATTATTGTGTTGTTCTGCATGGATCAGCAACAGTCATTTATTTTTGCTATGTGAGTAGGAAAATAACAGTCTAGTGTATAAACAAAACAGCTCTGAAGAAAATCAAAAAGAGAACAAACCAGATAGTGCACTGAATGTCAGCTTTAATTATTGAAAAATCTTGCTGGTGGCTGTCCTTAACACTGTAAACAGTTTGGAATGTGTTCAATTGATCGTGACTGAGGAGTTCGTGGGACTGCACCATGAAACTTCGCAAGCTTTTAAATAAATCTTAGTTGACACACTGTGCCCTGTTTCACAACAAATCATTTTATTCTGACCGAACCAAAAGCTCCTTTGAGCAAGTACTCGCCCCACCTCAAAGATACTTTGACAGGTTGATACGACTACATCAGTGTGCTGACATGCAACATGAAATTTAAAAAAGAAAGCAAAACGTCCAGAATGTCTTTCCTGCAGTACATTTAAACCTTTCCTGCCAAATGGTGAAATACACTGAGGGGTAGGGGTACGTGGATTTTGAAGGAAGGGGTGCAGAGATTTCTTCATAAACTATGTACGTGAAGTCGAAGATGATAGTGTGACAACACTGTATAGACAATGGTAGATATCATGACTGCGAACCAGAGTAACGGTGCCATATAAATGCGAAATGGAAGCTGGAACTATCGTTTGCACCTTGCAGTGCTTAGTTGTATTAGCGGAACACCGACGTGGTGCTCCAGTGACATTTCTGTGTGCTTTTACACAGAGATATTTGTAATTTTGTTTGTATCTGTATTTATGTGTTGTGTTTGTGTGTAGGTATCAACACATAGTGATTGATATTTATACTGTTTTTTAGCATGTGTGGCAGCAGCTAGGGATGCTGCAACTCAGATGAGCCTTAATTACTGATGCTCAAATGCTAAATCAGCACTAGCATATGCTTTCTTGTAGTCACTGCCACACATTAACTGACCTCTTATGAGGCTAGGCTGCAAACAGAGACTTACTATGCATGAACCGCCGACGCTGGCTCATACGCGTTGTGTGTGAAGAAGAAGAAGAGAACGTTGTTGGTCGAACTCCGGACTGCAGGCTTCAGGCTTCCTCTTATTTGGTCCTCTTATTTGGTGGACTTCAGGCTGCCACTTATTTGGGTCCGTGACATTATTGGTGGAGGTGCGGGGTATATGCTCCAACGCTCCGAAGCTTCTACCATCACTCTTAGCGTCTTGGAGACAAGCCAGCCACGGCCGTCGACAGCCAGGAACAGTCGTCGTCTCCAAGGACTGCCCCCTGAATTCGGCCCTTTGTCGTCGAGACTAGAGAAGATGTATACAGTGAGCCAGGCAAGCCAAACCCATAATACCCAATCTTCTGCCCCGCCGTATGTTCTTCACGCGCCACAGACGCCTAGATCGTTCCACGGCGACATTTTTGAGGATGTTGAAGACTGGCTCGACCACTTCGACCGAGTCGCCAGCATCAATGAATGGGATGAAGCTCGGAAACTACGACGCGTTTACTTCGCGTTGGAAGATTCCGCCAAGACTTGGTACGAGAACCATGAGGGTTCGTTCGTGACGTGGGCAGATTTTAGCCGCGAGATCCGCGATGCGTACCGCAGCGCCGAAAGGAAGGAAAGGGCTGAAGAGGCCATCTCCTGCAGAAACCAGCGACCGAACGAGAGGGTGTCGATGTTCGTCGAGGACATGCTTCGTCTTTTCAGGCGCGCAGACCCTGCCATGTCAGAAGACAAGAAGTACGACATCTGATGCGCGGGGTGAAGGAACAGCTTTTCGCCGGACTAGTACGGAATCCACCAACTACCGTAGCCGAGTTTGTGAGTGAGGCGACCACGATGGAGCGTACTCTTCAGCAACGGTCGTCGCAGTACCAACGTCCTGACGTCACGGCTGCACACTGTTCTATCGGCTCTGATAGCGAGAGGCATGCCCTTGCG
This sequence comes from Hyalomma asiaticum, assembly GCA_013339685.2. NCBI lineage: Eukaryota > Metazoa > Arthropoda > Arachnida > Ixodida > Ixodidae > Hyalomma > Hyalomma asiaticum. Next base: position 76,769 of record JABSTT010001804.1, read on the forward strand.
GAATTCATACGAAGTATTGTGCGTGAAGAACTCCGTCAACTGCAAGCGGTCGGACCACAACCACACGTGTCAGCCATTACTGACGTCATCCGGAACGAAATCCGACAGGCGGTGCAGCCACCGCTCACGCCACTGGCGCCGTCACCGTCACCTGAGGTGCCCGTCCTAACATATGCGTCGGCAGTCCGTGCACCCGCCCCTATTGCTGCGGCTCCCATCGTGCCGACGTTAGAGCAGCAGGCTCCGCACCGATTCCCGAACGCGCCTTCGTATCCGCCGCCCGTTTCAAGGTTCTCGCACGCACCGATGTATCTGCCGGCAAGCTCAAGACAAAGTCCCAGTAAGGCAAGCGTATGGCGTACCTCAGATAACCGTCCGCTCTGCTACCACTGCGGCGAAGCTGGGCACGTGTACCGAGATTGCGCGTACCGTCAATTGGGTCTGCGTGGTTTCCACCCTGACGCGCGCTGTCCCCGATACGGTGAGCGCCCACATGACATCGAAGCGTATCTAAGGAGTCAGGGAATGCCATCGACCGCTCAGCGCCGTCAGTCGCGATCACCATCCCCTCGCCGGTCTGGGTCGCCTAGCTTGACTGCGTCCTCGAACGCTCCTTCCAGGAGATCGCCGAGTCCTTACAGGGGAAACTAGGAGCGGCGACTTCCGGGGGTGAAGTCGCTGTCCAACGAACTTTAAAAGAACCTCCCTCGACCGCTGCCGACACGCTGCCAACCGACGTCACCAAAACTGTTTCCGCCGACATTGCTGTATTCGTTGATAATCACGCTGTCACTGCTCTCGTCGATACCGGGGCCGATTATTCCGTTATGAGCAGCACACTGGCGTCTAAACTGAGAAAAGTCACGACACCCTGGCACGGGCCCCAGCTTCGAACAGCCGGTGGTCATCTGGTGCTGCCAGCTGGACTGTGCACGGCGCGAATTCGAATCCGAAACTCGACGTTTCCGGGGTCTTTCCTCGTCCTACCTGTGTGCTCCCGGCCAGTAATTCTAGGAATGGACTTTCTTCGCGAATACGGCGCCGTTATCAACCTCCGTGAGTTACTGGTATCATTCGAGGACCCCGTTTTCCCTGGAATTGACAGCACTATAGTCTTGAACACAGCGCTACGTGTTTCCGACGAATCAGTCACTCTGCCACCGCGAAGCAGCCTCTTTGTCACCGTGGAATGCGGGCAAGACACCAGCAATGCTGTGATCGCGGAAGCCAATTTGTCCCTCCTTCTTGCTCAACAAATCTGCGTAGCCCGAGGGATTATTCATCCTCAAAACGGACAAGCCCACGTACTCGTCACGAATTTCAGCGATGAATATCGTCATCTTACGAGGCGTACCGCCATTGCGTACTTTGCAGAAATTGCCGACGTACAGGACCCGCCAACATTAGCTGCTGTTTCGTCGTCTGACCGTTCCGCCGAAGAGTTTGCAACAACTCTCGATGTAAACCCAACGTTATCACCAACACAACGGGACACCCTTCTGCACCTACTGGATGAGTTCCGAGATTGCTTCGCTACTACGACGAAGGTCAACCAAACGCCGCTGGCACAGCATCGAATTATCACGGACCCTGCCGAAAGACCTGTACGGCAGCACGCTTATAGGGTGTCCCAAAAGGAACACGACGCTATTCGTCACCAAGTTCAGCAGATGCTTAAAGACGACGTCATCCAGCCTTCGACCAGTCCGTGGGCTTCGCCAGTTGTACTGGTCAAGAAAAAAGATGGTACGTTGCGTTTTTGCGTCGACTATCGAAAATTGAATAAGATCACTAAGAAGGACGTTTATCCACTGCCCCGCATTGATGACTCCTTGGATCGCATTTGCCACGCTCGATACTTTTCTTCCATGGATTTGCGCAGCGGCTACTGGCAAATCGCATTTGACGCACGGGATCGCGAAAAAAAACGGCATTCATTACTCCTGACGGTCTCTACGAATTTAAGGTTTCTCCCATTTGGCTTATGCTCAGCGCCGGCTACCTTTCAAAGAATGATGGACACGGTTCTATCAGGACTTAAATGGCAATCCTGTCTTGTTTACTTAGACGACGTGGTTGTATTTCGGAGACACTTGAACAGCACGTCCAAGCGCTTGAGGGCAGTTCTCCACGCCATTCGAAAAGCAGGCCTTTTCTCTTAAACCTGGAAGTGTCACTTTGGGTATGAGGAACTGAAGTTCCTCGGGACACGTCGTCAGCCACGCAGGTATCCGCCCGGACCCGGAGGAAGACCAGCGCCGTTGCGGCATTTCCAACGCCGATAACAAACACGATCTACGCCGATTCTTGGGACTCTGTGCGTACTACAGACGATTTTTAAGCAACTTCTCAAAAGTCGCTGCACCGCTCCAATGGGCTCCTCAAAGATGACACTCCGTTCGTTGGGGCCCGGATCAGTGCCATGCTTTCGATACCCTCCGGAACATCTACAGGCCCCACCTGTACTTGGCCACTTCGACGAAGCCGCTGACACGGAGTTACACACAGACGCCAGCAACATAGGTCTTGGAGCGGGTTGGTGCAATGGCAAGGTGGCGTAGAGCGTGTGATTTCCTACGCGAGCCGTACGTTATCACCTGCCGAGAAAAATTATTCGGCAACTGAAAAGGAATGTTTAGCCGTTGTATGGGCGATAACGAAATTTCGACCATACTTGTATGGCCGCCCCTTCCGAGTAGTCAGCGACCACCATGCCCTTTGCTGGCTCGCGAATCTCAAAGACCCCTCTGGACGCCTGGCACGATGGAGTCTACGCCTGCAAGAATTTGATGTAACGATCGTCTACAAGTCAGGCCGTAAACACACTGACGCTGACTGCCTGTCACGAGCACCGGTCGGAAGTGCCAGTACCAGCCTTGACGAGGATGACATCCTTCTTTCTGCAATGTCAGCGACCGATCTGGCTCAGCTACAGCGTGACGACTTGGAGCTCAGACCTCTCATCGAACACTTGGAAGGGCGCACCTCCTGCATCCTCGAAGTTTCGCGCGTTCACTAGCCTCATTTTGCTTCCGCAATGCAGTTTCCTTTATAAGAAAACTTCGACCGTACCGAAGCTGCATACTTGTTGGTCGTGCCAACCACGTTACGGGAAGACATTCTGAGCGCCTGTCCGATGAACCATCGTCAGCACACCTAGGCTTCACTCGCACGCTCGAAAGAATTCGACGCTCCTACTATTGGCCCCGTCTTGCGAACACTGTTAAGCAATACGTTCGCACGTGTCATGATTGCCAACGACGTAAGACACCCACCATGCGACCAGCAGGGCTGTTGCACCCAATAACGACACCGAAAACGCCCTTTCACCAGATCGGCATGGATTTGCTGGGAATCATTCCCCACATCCTCGTCCGGGAATCGATGGATTGTGGTGGCCACAGACTACTCAACGCGGTACTGCGAAACAAAGGCATTGACAAGAGCCACCGCAGCAGAAGTCGCCCATTTTTTTATTGACAACATCGTTCTCCGCCAGTGGAGCGCCTGCTATAGTCATTACTGATCGTGGAGCAGCTTTTACTGCAGAATTGCTACACGAAGTCTTGCGGCTGAGTGGTACGGAACACCGCAGGACCACGGCCTATCATCCGCAGACAAACGGCCTGACTGAACGTCTGAACAAGACAATCACGGATATGCTCTCTATGTATGTCGCCATCGACCACAAGGACTGGGATAACATCCTTCCCTACGTGACTTTTGCGTATAATACCGCAATTCAAGAGAGCACAGGATTTACGCCGTTCCGCTACTTTACGGTCGGGAGGTCACCACGATGCTCGACGCCATGCTGCTTCCCGACAACCTAGGACAGTTTCATACCGATGCTGCAACGTTCGCCGAGCGCGCTGAGGACGCCCGTGAACTCGCTCGACGCCGTATCCAGTGTCGCCAAACCTTGGACTCGCGCCGCTACAATCTTCGCCATCGAGAGGTCACGTATCATCCCGGTGACCAGGTGTGGGTGTGGACCCCCGTACGACAGCGTGGCCGTTCAGAAAAACTGTTGCGTCGTTACTTTGGCCCTTACACGGTTGTAAGGCGCCTGAGCGACATTACTTACGAAGTCCTCCCAGAAGGTACCCCAAGGAACTCCCGCAGGCGTCCCCAACCGAAGTTGTGCACGTATCCAGGCTGAAACCGTACTTTCCGCGTGGTGACGGGACTGCGAGTGACTGCACATTCTCTGAATCGCGTAGTGTTCTGTTTTTCTTGTTTGTTTGTTTGTTTTTGTGTGCCCCGCTTGTCTTATTCTTTTTACACATCCAGGGATCAGTTTACTTAGCCTTACCCATCTGTAGCATCGAGACGAGCTTCCTTGGGAGGGGGAAGTAATGGCACATACCTTCATGCATGAACCGCCGACGCTGGCTCATACGCGTTGTGTGTGAAGAAGAAGAAGAGAACGTTGTTGGTCGAACTCCGGATGTTGCTCGTCTAAGTTTAAACAGACCCGAGGTGTTCCACAAGGAGCAGTTTTTATCACCAGTACTATTTAATGTATAATGAGCTCAATCCCCAAATGGCAGGCGTTCAAGTTTATGTATATGCAGATGATATTGCGTTTTTGCGGCAGACAGTGACATTTCGGCGCTTTACCAAAATTTACAAAGATACATGGGTATGCTCGAGGTCTGGTTGGACAACCTTTGCATGACGTTAAATGTTAGTAAATGTGCATTAATGGTGTTCCCATTCGCAGTCCCTATTTCCATTTCTTTAGTGTACAAGCATGACGTTATTCCACAGGTGACCTCTCTCAAATATCTGGGAATTACTTATAACGAAAACTCAATTGGGGACCGCACATAGAAACGTAGCTTCAAAGGCGCAGCATGCCTTAGGTATACTACGCCGGTTGAGCAAAAACAATACAGTCTTCGTAGAGACACTATGTTAATGATTTATAAAATGTACATGCGCCCGATTCTAGAATTTGGGTGTATTCTATTCTCTGGCTGCCCTGCGTATAAAATTAAGCCTCTGGTTGTATTAGAGCGTGAAGCCTTGCGTCTGTGTCTGGGACTCCCTAAGTTTGTCGCAAACAATGTTCTGTACCAAAAAGCGCGCCTGCCAACATTGCCCTGCCGATTCCGCATCTTAACGGTCCAAACGTTTCTAAAATTTTACAGCGTTCCGTTTAGACGATCGGAATATGTCTTTATAAAAGATCCTGATTCATTCTTCTTAGCTCATTGGCCACGCTTTCACACACCCCAAATTGTTTTTGTACAAAAACAGTTAGATAGCATAAACGTGAATATAGAGAGGTAATTGCAATAGCGGAATCAAATCAGAATATAAATATTGAGTTCGATAATATTTTCCCCAATATTCTAAATTTCATTGCCACAAGCTCTTAAACAACTTGTTGCAAGATACCTGGCTCATGCACAAACTAAATACATAATAGCCACAGATGCTTCCGTGATAGAGGAAAAGGCAGGGTGGGAATTTTCCTCCTCGTCGCTCACCTGGTCGTATGCATTAAGACTCCAGACTACACCCCTGTATTTGTAGCTGAGCTTGTAGCGATAATCCTAGCCTTGCGGAAACTCCGTCAGATGCAGTCAGTGCGGTGATCTTAACAGATTCTCTTTCAGTCTGCACTACATTAACAGCTTCTCCTAAGTCTGCTGCCCTCCAGACGTTCCTCACTTTAGTCCCTCCACAGATAACCTAGTAAAATTATTATGGGTTCCTGGTCATAGCGGGTTAAATCTAACGATTCGTTAGCGAGAGCATCGCTTAACGGACCAGTAGTATCGGTTCTTCCAGCATTAGAATTTCCTACTGCGCTAAGATATCGGGCATACGCGATACACAGGGACGCCATTGAGACAATAACAACGTGGACAGAATTTAGACATCTAAAATTCCCGTGGAAAAGACAATGGTGTCCGTCGCGAAAAGCTGAAGTGCTGATTACGAGATTACGCTGCAGAGTCCCTCCATTAAATCTTTACTCGCACAGGGCTGTCTGGTGATATCGCCTCTGTGCCCATTCTGTCTTGAAATCGAAACAATTGACCATTATTTTTTAAAATGCCGCCAGTATACATCAGTAAGAAAGAGACAACTGGAAATTGTGCTTTCTAAATTTGGGCTAAAATTGTCATTGGAAGTCATTCTTACTTTTGGTGCCTCGGTATTGGGCTTCAGCCACAGGGACATATTTGATGCAGTATGTGGATTTATAAAGGCCTCAAAACGACTACGTTTGTGATTATTCACATTCCAAATTCTTAACTATGATAAAGCCTATACATTACGAAAAAAGGAAAACATTACCTGTTTTGATGGTAGAAGTGCACATATAGTTTACATAGTTTTTTTTCTCTCTGTTTTACTTTTCTCCCGATTATTATTAATTTATTATTCTATTTTATTCGTCATGTTGTGGTATTTGCACAATATACCAGCTAAAAGTTAAGCACTCCAGGTCTTGGCCAATCCCCCGTAGTGGGTATGCGCCATATTTGAAGGATCATCATCATCATCATCATCGAACTCCGGACTGCAGGCTTCAGGCTTCCTCTTATTTGGTCCTCTTATTTGGTGGACTTCAGGCTGCCACTTATTTGGGTCCGTGACAATATGTAATAAGGTGTCAGTAAAGTGGAAGAAATCTTATAAATTAGTGCACTAGTTATCACATAAAAAGGTGGGAATTAGCCACAATATGGATTAATATGCTCTGTAAACCTGCACACGGCAAGCTTTATTGGTTCCGTAGCTTCTATGCTAAACAGATTCAGGAGTGGCTGTACCACAAAACATGCCTCTGAATTTGTAGGTTCCTTTGACAAGTGGCAGTGCTCACATATGTTCTCCACATTGTTTACTTGAGTGCATCAGTGATAGGATGCTTGAATGTTGCTTGTTGCTGTCCATATAGGTACCAGTGGGAACTAATTAAGTCATGAAACTAAGCATAACGCCCCGCCACGGTGGTCTAGTGGTTATGGCACTCGGCTGCTGATCCGAGGGTCGCGGGATCGAATCCCGGCCGTGGCGGCTGCATTTCAATGGAGGCGAAATGTTGAGGCCCGTGTGCTGTGCGATGTCAGTGCACGTTAAAGAACCCCAGGTGGTCGAAATTTCCGGAGACCTCCCTACGGCGTCTCTCATAATCAGACCTGGTTTTGGGACGTTAAACCCCAAAAATCAATCAATCGAAACTAAGCATAACCATTATTTGCCTTACTCTGCACTGCAGGAGGGAAGTCACAGAGAGAAAAAGGGAAAATGGAAACTTGCTCCATTTGCACAGAGATTTCCAACTGCACGTATTCATTCCTGCGTTCTTAACAATGCCGACATCATGTAAATTGTAACAGCGCCAAAAACACAAAACAGACGTACGTCAATAAGATGCAATGATGACAACCAGGGTTGTCACCTTTGCATGTAATGTGTGTTTTGCTACATCAACCTCGCACTGCCATTCTCCTTTGAAGTCACCACTGTTATTCTACATCACAACTTCTGTAACTAACGGGATGCTAAGCCTCACTGCTGCTACCAGTGTTTTTTTTCTTTTTTTTATCATTCAAGATTTGTCTGAGATTTAGCCTGTCAATATCATGCCGTGTCACCACGGCTCGTGACGATCTTGTAAAATGGGTGAAGCAAAGAGCATCGCACTTCGACTACACCGAAACGCAATAGCCGCTGCTGGGTTCAAACCAACGTCTTTGGGTCAGCTGCAGAGCGCCGTAGTTCTGAGCAAGACCTACTGGGTCTGAGAGAGTACCCTCGACTGTACCACCAGAAAACACGAGGAGACTAGTGTGTGAGCGGAGATTGTGCTTATCACGCCTACACTCAGCTGCACATTTAGAAAATCAGCGCTGAACCAAGGCCGCCTGTACCAAGTTCTGGTAAGGTGTACATTGTTTGTCGGGCCGGGAGATGCGTTAATGTGCTATTAAAAGGCTCGTGAAACGTTTTCTGACGATTTTGTTCTAACTGCGCACTGGGCATCTCCATACTGTTTTCACGATCCCTTTAAGTGCACATAATTTGCACACGCCCTGACCGTCATTTTCCCATCGACCGTGATTCTCGAACGTAGCCAACGTGAGAGTACGCGGCCTTTCGCGTGTGTACACTTTACAATATTGCACAATCCTAACAATAATTACAAAAGGTCACGAAGACCCGGCAACGTTGACTTTCGGTACGCCACGCTTTCCGTCATCCGAATGGCCATCAGCATCAACCTCTCCAGCCAAGATGTCGGGTCTGCGTTGAACGTCGACTTACATGTGAGTGTGTTTTTATTCTTCAATTACTTGTTTGCGCTTGTTTGAGACTGCATCATGTTATGTGCGTCGTAATCAGCGTGCCAGTATGCGAGTGTTCCGGTAGTTGGTGCGATCTGTTGCGTGCATGCTTACTGAGAGATCGATCTTTGCATGACGCATACCAACATGTGTTCTTTTCTCAGGTGATATGTGTGAAAGATCTCATAGATGTCATACTGCGACTTGCGTCCGATAGCTGTACTAAAAAACAATTCGAGGGAAGGTTGTGCCCTGACACAAGCAGGCACTCCATGCCATCCAAGTGAGCTGTTCACGCAAGGAATATCGATGTCGCCATTCCGAGGGTAACGAACAATGCCGCGGTCATTCGATGTCAACGGTACCCCCCCCCCCCTTTTCCCTCCCAAAGGTGCAAGTAACAGTGTTAAGTGTGACGATTGGTACAGGCGAATTCCAGAGAATGGATAATAAAGTAGCACCACGCTTCACCAATGTTTTTTCAAACTTGCGGGCTAGCTGGGTTGACATGTTAAGGTAGCAGCGACGAAGACAAGAAGCTAAGAACGGATATCAGTTAACGTCACATTCCGGCCACGCACACGTGTTGTATGTGTTATTTTTTTCTAATGGAGAGAATGCCTGCAAGTATCAGTATAAAAATGTGTCATGTGTCTGTGTACTAGCATGCACAGGATTGTTGTGGTTTCACCGATGCTTTCATGTGCAGTGTTGTTTGTGCTTGGGTACATAAGGTCATGTTACCATTGGCAACAAACTGTGACATTTCGCGCTTGTCATCATGTTCTTTCCTCGGTCAGTGTTGTGCGTGCATCAGTGCATGATCTCAAGGTATGGAAACTTCAACCTGCCAAATATATAGGGCCTCGAATTGTGCACCTTTTTAGTGCGCAGTTTATCAAACCCATGGTCAGCAGTGGCTGAGGCAAGGTCGAGAAGTGGTCAAGTGGTGGTCATTAGCAAATAACCGAGTTGAGCAAGTGACATAATGCTTATGTATACTAAGAGGACTCCAATGGAGTTTCTGCAGAATTCTCGAGTTGATACTTCTCTTGACAAACCTAGGAAGACAAGCGCAGCAAAAGAAATTATTTCTCTGCCACTCTGGCAGTGAGGCTGAAAATTGTTTCTGTAACACATTTCGTTGTTTTGTAATCATAACTTTGGAGACAATGCAAACTTGTGGCAGTGTGCATGCGCACACCTGGTTAATGGTTTGATGACTGCTTGCGAGAGTCGCAGTGCTAGCCTCGGCTCTTTCGTGAAACACAGATGTGTCAGCTTGCAACATGGGTACAGCTATAGGTGTGTACAGGCGCAAGTGTGCATGCTATTTACTTTCATTACTCCATTCGCTCTCAGTAGACCTGCATGTCTGTGTGCTCTCCAAGATCCCTTTATCAAATTTGAGATCTTGTATTGTAGTAAGCCCGCGAGCAGTAACTTGACTAATTTGATTCCTTTTCTCAACTGACACTTGTAGTGTCATGCCTATAGAGACTGAGCGGCAGTGTGCACATCAAGCCTATACATTTGCAGTGTAAGGCACCTGAAACATCTCTTTTTTCTGCCAATAGAGACACGCAAGAAGAAAGTGAAAAAATTCCGCAGATCCTATGCACTGTGGGAATCCGGTATCATGGCGTAGCATCCAGTAAGGAAATTGCCGGTGGTAAATCATGACGCATTAGTGAAGTGCTATGAATTGGATGAACATCTTTGTGCAAAGTGCATGAGTAGGTGCTTGCTTAATGTGGGATAATCAGGAAACTGCAGCACCGTGGCGACCTGAATTGTAGCTCATGGTATGACTTGATGTAATACAACGTGGTAAAACTTTCCTTTACTTTGCAACATATTCTGAAGAAGTCTGTGTGCCTCACCAGATGTTTAATTGGACCCTGGTCTGCTATAGTAGGATGTAACGTTGGCACTCACATTGGTATACAGATTATTTTGTCGAAGAGAAATGCATCTATGATACACTTATGAGCGTATGAGCGTATACACTTATGAGCGTATAAAAGCCGAACACCTGTGGTTCATACCCAAATACCATGGACTGAGCACTGTGGCTGTGAGCCACATGGGATTGTAGAATAATTAATTGTGATGTACATGATGAGTATATCATGTTAGAGATGTAAAGACCAATCATTCGTGTCCATTGTAGGTTTGTACCCATCCATCGAAATTTTGTTGTATATCGGGTGAGTGAGACGACGAGGAGAGCGCGGA
>JABSTT010001805.1:0-75913 GCA_013339685.2 Hyalomma asiaticum
TGCGAAGAAAAACCTGACAAACATCCTGTCAGAGAAAATACAGGACTGCATCAAAGCGCAACGACGGGCCCAAATTTCTGAGCATGAATGAAAAAAAAACACGAGAGCACCAGATGAAACACATATGGTACCATAATGGTAATAAAGCCCCATTTATGTGAATACTGTGTCTTGTTTATTGTTTTATAAGCTATATAGCTGTGTTTTTTTCTACTGCTCTAGCCAGTTGCAACTGGGATTCAATTGGGACCATTTGTAACTGGGACCATTTGCAACTGGTACCATTTGTAACTGGTACCGGTTGTAACTGGTACCAGTTGCAACTGGGAATTGTTCCTTAAACCACTTAGCCTGGGACCAGTTGAAATTCAACTGGTACCAGTTAAAAATTTTCACTTGGGAGCGACAGCACGCTGGCTGTATTCTTTGGTGTACAGCTCGACTATTCGAAGCCTTTCGTCCTCAGGTACTCTAGCCATGCCGCTTCTAAGAACTAGTTCCGCCGAAAATGCGATCAGCGAAGAAATACGCCCCCAGCTGTGGAATTCTGTGAAAGCGATAACGAATCCCATCACTCGCGTAGCCTGGTGGGAGTGCTTACCAAAAATGTAATCGTAAGCTTTCCAAACGCTGTTCGAACCAGCCAGCCGCTTTTGATAACAGACATGGAAATTGATGGTCGATGCAGCGAGCATAGCAAGCTTCTCGCTAGCGCGCGCCGAGCGATAGTTGTTAGTCGGCGTTCGTGTTGTTCACTGCTCTCCTTGTGTCCGTGTCCTGCACGCCTCTTCTTTTGATTATGGTCTGCGCGCATGCTCCGCGTTTCCAAATCTCGCCAGCAGTTAGCGCCCCGCGGACCGCCGGCCGCGCACTCGCGTGTTCCCCCTAACAGTGGACCGTACTGTACATATAACAATTTGTGCGTATCATAGAGTTTCCTACTAAAATACTAGAGGGAAAACTGGCGCTAGTGTCTATGGGAGTTTGAAACAAGGCGGTTGAGCCAGCATGGGAATGATGGGTATGACATGGATTTGCCTAGTCTTCGTTCTTCTGGCTTCATATGGCTTTTCGACTTAAAAAATATAGGCCGTTTACGCCAAAATGTTGCACTAAAACGGAAGACTTTGGAATAACTATGTACTTGCGCAGGTACTAGTTGCTTTTTCGCGATGAGAAAAATACTGAACGCACAGATATTTAGCAATATTTTGCGATATGGCAATGTTGCCTCCTCTGCTCGTGCCCAGATTCAGCAGCATCCGTACAGGTTTAAGTTCCAGATGCAGTTGTGTTCGAACTTTAAATAAAGATTTTTGCTCTTTTAAGTGACGTGCTGACATTTTCAAGTATGTAAAAGGTAGATGTGCTTCTTTTAGTGCAGGGCAAGTGTTCCACTATATTTTTACAAACTATATGCATTGGTCAAGCCCTTGCGCGAGGCCGTAGTGGGAGCGCAGCATCGCTTGGTGCTTGGTTTTGTGAAAAAAAACGTGAGGGGAAATAAACAACCGTGCCGTTAAACTCCATAGGAAGCTGCGCCTGAGCTTTGATCTGAACTGACTTTTTGAGCGTCGTCCGCAGGCGCGTCTGCCTATCGCGCACTGGGCGTCTACTACGCCCGATAACTGTGCGCCTGCTTGGCGCGTTCGGTCGGCGTTGAATTAATCAGACAGCCGAATTGAAATGCCGTAGTACAAGATATACGAACAGCCTTCTGACAAGGGCTGTATGTCAGCCGTGAAAGCAACCCTGCGGTTACAGATTCTATCGCATCTGATGCAAAAGAAAGGAAAAAAAAAGAGCAGCGAAACCGCATCGATAAGGTTCGCGAGACGCAGCGCGAATATTTCTAAAGTTGGATAAGATACCGCTGCAAATAATATGTCTAGCCATCCATCAACAAACACAACAACGAAACACTGCATAGCACCTCATCCTTGCAAGCGACTTTGGTACATGCGACAGTCTGATGATCTCTAGCAGTAAAGCCAGTAAAGCGTACACAACAGCCGCTGCCTTCGTCGCGTAATGAAAAAGTGTAGTAGCGTCACGATCGCGTCACTGAAGTTAAAAAGCCCGAATAAACAAATCCACCAAAACGTTTGAAGCCGCAGGCACGAAGACTAGACAAATCCATGTCATACCCATCATTCCCATGGCACCTTCACGATCGCAGCGCCAGTTTTCCCTCTAGTATTTTAGTAGGAAACTCTATGGTGCGTCTATGTACATGAAAGATGCTGTTCCCCTAAGGTTCGGACACAGACGGGGACGATTCAATCCGTGCATTAGACCTTTCGTATGTTTTAGCAGAACTCGAGCCGTACAGCAGCTCACGCATGCACACATGTAAGAAACGAAGCACTAAAGAGCATTTCCAGCTTACAGTTAAAGGAGTACCGACCCCAGACAGCAGTCGACGTCCCGAGTACGTCCTCAAAAAGTACAAGCTTCCTCGTCCGCTGCGAGGGATCCTGGAAACGTTCTTAGTGCGTTCGTCACAGGATTATCCCAAAATTATCCTCATAAGGACGTACTGAGGACAACATCTGGCGCACTGTATGATCATAAGACGTGCATCGTTTATGTAAATACACCATTTAATTGACTGCTGTCCTCCTGGTAACTCTAACAATCGGCAAAAAGTTACAGTTATGATACACGGTCTTCATTTTTTTTCTCAGAAAGACTACATCACATATTAGTTGTCCATATAACTCTGGTACACAATTATAGTTCAATTAACAGTCCGGCGCAGCTCGATTGCCTGGAACAAAAGGATGGGATGTCAAAATACGTAACGACCATCGTGCGCAGTTTTCTCGTCTCTGGCAGCCCTGTGACCAAGACTGTTAAGCGGGTCGAGCACAGAAGTCAAGCCAAGCCAAGCCCGAGCCTACGCTTGCCTCGAAAACATGGCACCAAACCAAGCGAGCGCAAGCACATGTGAAGATGAAGCGCTGCCGGACAGAAATTTTGGCGAGTGCTAGTCAACTTCTTAAAAACGTTTGTGCCACATTGTGTTCTCATGATGGCGGAAGGCGGCGAACAAAGGTCTCGCCGGCATCAAAAACGCTGCGTCGGTGCGTATGTGAAATGTGTCAGCGCGTATTGTGACATCCTACAGCCGGCGTGTAGTGCCCCGCGTCCGACTAAATACACACAAATGTCTGATCCCTGTCAGGCGCGGATTGCAGAGTGACGGGTGGAGATTTGGGCGTAGAGGAAGATCGCAGTTAAGTGCCAACAGCCTGAAAAACAGGACGAACGATGAACACACACAGCGCTGTGTCTTCGTTCGTCATTGCTTTAGCGCTGTCTCACTTTAGTACGATAGTAGTGGTTGCCTGTTGCATCAAGGGGAAACGACTATGAAAAAAAATGGACGTCCGCATCTTCCCACGGAGGGAACTCGAGCAAATGCGTCGCAGAGTGGTGGGGGTATCGCGTGAATGTTGTTGTATTGTTTGGGAATGCTTAATTGTTATTTCGTCTTTATTATTCTTAAGCAAAGCGTCAAGTGAAGCGAAAGCCAAGTAAAGACGCCCTTGACTGAATTCCGAACGCGCGCTCCGCCGCTTATATACACACCGCCCGCGTTCGAGGGAGAGGAGTACGGGGGAGAGGTCCACACCCCCACTGCGCAAAAGCCAAGACGCCCTTGACTGAATTCCGAACGCGCATTCCGCCGCTTATATACACACCGCCCGCGTTCGAGGGAGAAGAGTACGGGGGAGAGGTCCGCACCCCCGCTGCGCATGCTCGGCTTGCTGAACGCCCGCCTGGAGCGACAGTTTTGCGGGTCTCTTCCTGGGCCGGCACGAGACGAGCCGAGCATGCGCAGTGGGGGTGTTGACGGCGCCGCCGGCCGCCGACGCCGAAGCGCGACATCGTGCGACTAAGAAATGCTCCGCATTTAAAACAGAGTGTAATTTCTGTGCTCTACTTGTGTTCAGGTGAGTGTTAGACCTGCCCGAGTTTTCCCTTTGTTACGTGGGGTCGCCTGCCTGTATTTTATCTGAACTCTTGCAGTGCCTTACTAGTTGCACTTCGTGTTTTTGTTTCATTGCATATTACGTAATTATTAGTTTCTTTTCAAGTTTCTTGTTTTCAAGTTTAGCTTTGTGCGTTAGTACGAGCAGAACACAGTGATTGCATTGTTGTAAGTGCACTAGTAAAATGACGTTATGTGACCATATGTATAAATTAGGTACTTTTGAAGTTATCTGAAGCTGTAAAATTTCAACAGCAGGCCTTAGGGATCATGCAAACAATATTAGTACGAGTTGAACATTAAGGCTGCCAGCTTGCCTGCTGTGATGCAGCACATGTGTAATAGCATCCCTAATCGCTGGCCTTTCACCAGTCAGTAGCACAAACGAAGGTGTGGTTCTGAAACCATTTGAAAGAATTACAGAATTTTAGAATATTGAGGCCATGATTCCTGCAAGGTTAAACAATGAACAGGCCTTGTTTGATCTTTTAATCTCTTTACTTTTACACCTAATTTATAAAATGGACTTGACGCAAAGCACATTTTACAGATATACCAATTGTGGGGTCTTGTTGACAGAAGCTTAGACCTGCGGCAACATGGCACATCCTGGATGTTCTCCTGCACCAGTGCAATTCGCTTGCTTCTCCACAAGGACAAGAAAGGTTTTGATTCACTGAAAGTTGCTGACACAAGTAAGACACTTTTTTGATTAGATGAATAGATCAGACGCCGGAATACCCTGAAGGAAATATTCTGCTCATGACGTCTGAATGGGAAGCTATTATACTGGTTTAAGAACTTAATTTGGTCAGCCTAGCCAGGAGGAGCTTATTGTTCATGGCTGAAATTTGAAACTCTCAAGACCTGCCAAGTTTGAGAGCATCAGAACTTGTGGAGCCATGTGCCCTGGGAAGTAATTTGAATAGCTAATGGCAACTGTAGCATGGTTATCTATATTAAGTATGCTACGTTGTCAAATTCTCCTTCAGAGGCTGCAGTGTTGAATTTTTCTGGCCCAGAGAACAGCAATGTGGAGGCTATTGTAAAAATGGTGGCTGCACCACTCTGGAGAAAAACAAGAACTGTGGGCCAAGGCTTAAGGCTTTCATATCTCAAAGTGCATCATATTTAGACTATGGCAAAATATTGCTGAGGACCATTACTTCTATCTTTGCTTATAATTTGTGATTTAATTTGTATAATTGTAATTTGTATTTTTTAAATTTCGGAAGCTTGCCCTTGAGCACAGTGAAAAATGTGTAAAAATGAACAGATTAGACCTATGAAAAAGTATAAAGTGAAGCATGAAATTATCAGAGTCAGTGCCTGTTGGACCACTCAAAACCAACCTGAGGCCTGTTGCAGGAAGGTGGCTAAGGCAACCTACCGTCTAATCCTTGCAAGACATTTTATACCCTGTGTGGCATCCAGCATACTCATGTGAGCTGAAAGTATGGCCCTTTCAAAAGACGAAACACTGAGAAGTGGCATACATGGCGACTGCTAGTAATTGTGCATGCCACTTTCTTTTTACTGCTTCATATGAACATTCAGCGTTTGATACCAAATAATCCAGATTTCAACCTTATTGCCCTACGAGCTTGCTGCACAAACCTTTGTGAGGTTTTTCCTTTAAATGACAGCGTTTGTATTGCATCCGACATGTGGACTTGCAAAATTTTGATGTGTGATGCATGGCAAACACGCAATCAAGTGAAAAGATGGTACTGGAACCTCGCCAGGCATAAGATCAATGAAGCTCGCTATAGAGTTAGCCTAACACAGTAGGCGACATAACTATTACTTTAGGTTGAAGTAAGGTCTGTTTCCTGCGTTTCCTTATTTTGCATGAAGGTACGTGCACAGAAGTGAGCAAATTAAAGAAATGGGGTCATCACTCCAATGTATTTGTCTGGCCTCATAAATTCTGCACTGAAAGTGTCAAGTGGCTTGAATAGGCGGACTTATGCTGATTGGCACAACTTTATATTCTCGCTGTATTGAATGGGACAGAGTGCACCTCAGAAGTGCCATTTTGTACTTGCACACATTTAGTATCCTTAAAAAACAACTGTCATGAATTACTCATGCTCACAATCTTGCTTTCTTTTAGGCTGATTGAAAATGCCTGCAGTTGGATTTTTTTTCAAGGTCACATACCGCAGTTCTTCCCTGAGAACTTCACCAAACTTCCAAGAAAGTGAACATCATTTGGAGAATTATTGTTGGGGCTTGTCAAGAAGCGCCAGCTTTGGCATCAAAATAAACTGGTATCCAGAAACTCGTTGTATTTGTCTGATTTAGCAGATGCCATGACTCTGCTGTATATGCATCGCCTTGTTGATATTAATACGAAGCGTAAAGCAATCATGGATATCCTATTTGGTACTCAAGATGCCCCAGAAATATCACAGAGGACCATCTCCAGAAAATCCCCGACAAATCCCGAAAAAGTTCTAAAAGTATCCTAGTGGACCATTTGAGGATGTTTCGGGCACGTCCTCGGGCCGCACACGAGGATCTTTCTAGCACCCCTTTAGGACCAGTTGAGGACGTACCCAGTACGTCGAAATGTTCTCAAGGAGACGTACTGAGGACGTACTCGGGATGCCTCTTCGTTGTCTGGGACACAGAGGGGGAGGCGTTGCCATCCTAACGACACTTGGCTCTTATGAGGTAATAGAAGGATATAGCCTTATCACAAACAACTATGAAGCATTATGCATAAAAAAGGTACAAATATATTTGCTGTTCTTTATCGCCCTCCTAGCGGTTCCGCGTCCGAATTTCTAACATTTTTGATCGTCTTTTATCACATGCAAGTGCTATGAATTGTTCGCTTACTGTTAGCGGAGATTTTAACATAGATGTGTTGAGGAGCTCAGCTACAAGCAATGAGCTTTTATCAGTGATTGAGTGCAACTCATTTAGAAATGTTATTACCATGCCTACACGTGTAACAGAAGCAACAATGTCATTGCTGGACATGTTTGTTACCAATTGCCCAACAGAACAGACAGTCTCTGGAGTGCTAAGTAGCGACATAAGCGATCACTTGCCTATATTTATTTTCTTAAAAATGTGCGCTAAGCCGACAGATGTAAAACTAGAATTTTCGTACCGTTCTATAACACCTGCAACATTGGATCACTTTAGGAGCGGCATCAAGCAGTCTAATTGGAATGCTATTTTGGACGATGGAGATGCAAATAATTCCTACAATAGCTTCATAGCAAGGCTAAAGGAACTTTATTTCGAATCATTTCCTCTAAAGACATATCGCAAACCAAATAAATCCCGGAAACCATGGATAACAAACTGCCTTAAGCAACAGAGAAACCGTAAAAATAAACTTTATCAACAGTTCGTTAAAACGCGCAGTGCAGACTTATGGGCTCAGTACAAGACATTTAGAAATCAGTTGAATAAAGAAAAAGAAAGGGCGAAAAGAGACTACTACTACCACATCTTTGATCCCCAACGTCGAGAATGACGCAACACTGCGTGGAAAAAATTAAACGAGGTACTGAACAAAGGAGCCCCTCCCACTAAGATAGAAAATCTGGAAATAGATGGGAAAATATTAAACGGTACTGAGCTAGCTGATAAGTTTAATGACTTCTTTGTGAAAATAGGGAATGCTAGCCATAGCGCTTTTTCGCTTTTTCTTAAACCAACTTTTCTTAAACCAACTTTTTCTTAAACCAACTCTTAAACCAACACGCTTTTTCTTAAACCAACTTCCGTCCGTGAAGTAATCACAGTATTCAGTAGAATAAAAAACAGTCGCAGCTGCGACCCTGACGGAATAGAAGTGCGTCCAATAAAGCATGTATTAGACCTCATAGTACAAGTAGTAACACATATCTACAACTTAGTACTATCAACAGGTAATTTTCCCACACGCATGCAACTAGCAAAAGTTACTGCTATATACGAAACAGGACATAAAAATAACTTAAGCAATTACCGCCCCATATCCATACTCCTTAGTTTCTCGAAAGGCATTGAAAAGATAATAAACGACAGAATTGATATCTTTTCGAGAAAGTACAATCTTATTACTGAATGTCAATATGGCTTCAGGAAAAAACGCTCAACTGAAAGTGCACTGTTAGCACAGAAAGAAGTCATATTATGCAATATAGAAAACAGGCTTCTGACACTTGCGTTATATTTAGATTTCAGTAAAGCCTTTGATCGTGTATGTCACGAATTATTGCTAAACAAGTTAGAATGCTATGGATTCAGGGGGATCCCACTGAAATTGATGCAGTCATACCTGAGTGAGCGGTCTCAGTACGTTGATTTAAACGGCTTTAAATCGCGCATACAACCTATTAAAACCGGGGTGCCGCAAGGGAGCATCCTAGGGCCTGTATTATTCTTATACTACATCAATGACATAATAAACGTTGCTAAAGGTTGTAAATTCGTAATTTATGCTGATGACTGTACGCTGTTCTTCAGTGGAAAAACTTTTGCTACTCTTGAACCGCTAGCAGCTAGCACCTGTTTTAAGCTTCACGATTGGTCCAGTAAAAACAATTTGTTGCTAAATGAAACAAAAACAAAATGTGTCCTTTTTCGAGCCCTTGGCACAAAGATTGAGCTAGCTGACTATATCACTTTAGGTCCTTACAAAATCGTGGTAGCCAAATCAATTAAGACACTTGGAATAATTTTTAGTGAAAATATATCCTGGAATGAACATATTGAACACATTAGCCTAAAGCTGAGGCGTACGGTTGGTGCGCTGAATCGTCGTCGACGTCTTTTGCCTCTCAGCATAAAGCGCCTTATTTATCAAGCTCTCTTCCATTCCCACCTAAACTACTGTGCATTGGTATGGGGAAACACCACATTAACAAACCTAAATAAGTTGATAGTACTACAGAAAAGAGCGATTAGGGCAATAGAGAACATACCGCACCTTGAACACACCACAGAACTTTTCTCTAAACATAGAATTGTTACGGCTAACGACATATACAAATGCAGGTTGTTACAGTCTTACATTAGCGCAAATCGCAGGAGGCTTGACTCATTCCTGACACTTGCAAATCTGGAACCTACCGAGAGTGTCTACTTCCATCGGTATAAACCCCCTTGGAAAATTCCGTTATCACGTACTATTTACGGGACACAGAAAGCTTAGCCACACACTGCCATCCACTTTAAACGCGTACCACAAAAAAGACATTGAGATTGACAGTTTCAACACAAGGAATGTAACCGGCTTGTTCTTGTGGAGCTAGATTGTTTTTATGACTACACATGTGTTGCTTTTTATGCTTCTTTTTTTCAATTGCGACATGAGTTCGTTAAGGTTACCAAGACACCTTGAGTATTTTAATTATTTTTTAGTATGGCAGAATCATGACAATATATGTCTAGCATTGTTTTCCCTACGAGTACGTATTCCATGTTTCTTTCGATTATGAATTTACCTGTTTAATGTAATTGTAATGCATTTTTCTTTTATTTTTCTGGATGTATTTCTTTTTGCACATTTATCCTGTCATTGCTGCTAGAGGGTGGACGGTGCTTAGTCAAGCTGCAGCACCCGCAGCTTTTTCGCCGTCTTCCCTTTTTTCACCGTTGTAGCTGTTTTGGTGAAAAATAAAAATCATTGATTGATTGATTGATTTTGCAGTGGCGGAAATGGGACATTTTTCGTTTCCTAGTCATGCATTCTTAACGCCCTCCACACACCGAAGCCAGGGAACACGCGCAAAGTACTTTAGTTTGATTTTAATGTTTTCGTCGCCCGGTATCTGTAAGCGAGCCCTAGCGCGATGGACAGTGACATGACGTATGTACACAATATCTTGAAAATCGCCGATATCGTTGTCGGTGTCGCTGGACGACCGTGAAATCATCATTGTTTACGTGCCCCATGTGCAAGTGACCACAGCCGACAATGTTTCAGCGATACCATCGCGAATTGCTGTCGCCAGGTGACTTAGACATACGTCCGACTGTGTTGACACGCCACTGCGAAACCGCACCCTCGAAATTTTTTTTTGAATGAATGTACTTCATTGCACACATCCTGTACAAGCACGCACAAAACTGAATGGTCCCATAGCCAAAGGCTAGTGCGGGTCCCATATTGAAATATACATAATGGAAACTAATTATTGCAAAAAAATGAAGAGTAGAAAATGAAATTACATATCACCATGCGAGGAATAATGTGTGATTAATAAGAGGAGTCAGTTGAATTCAAGAAAACAAAGCAAGAAGAAACATGAATTGTAGCGAACACAAATAGGTTTGGTAATAGAAGTGCACAGATCTGTAAAATGAAACTTGGCGTAGCAAGTATCACTAACGCATCCTCAAAATACCTTAACAAAGGGAACTAGGTGACTGCAGCATTCTGCAATGAAACACAAAACATACACAATAAAAGAAAGATAAAACCGTATATGCACATGGTCAAAAGATGATATCAAAATGTACCAGTCAGCTCAGAAAGCAGAGAAAATCACTTCAAAGTAGTACTTTTTTTTAGCGATCGCGAGAAGTCCTGGCTGTTCTTCATATAATGCGGGATACCATCCCACACTTTCACTCAGGCTTATTGCAGTAAACCTTTGCTATAGGCGTTTTTTGTGGGTGCTGTATTGAAGTTGTTAAACGTTTGGTTCCTTGTTACGCGTCGGGGGCTACAGAGTAATGAAATAGGGAATGATGATGATATTTGATGTTTTGTGGCGCAAGGGCCATTTTTGGCCAAAGAGCGCCAAGACAAAGGAAATTCAGCAAACGATGGTGAGTGCTATTACAATGGGCATATGCAAGATGGCTGTAAAGTGGCCTAAAATACTGCGTACTCAAAGTGCGTAAAACATATAACCATTTAAAACCATGAGAGTGACATTAAGTGTCTGCAATGAGCCTAAATACTGTACAATGAATAAGAATACTAAGAGGCTGAAGTGATGCTGGGCACTGCTGTCTCAGAAGCCCTTGCTTTGCAAGGGGCCAGAGACGCGTGCATTTAAGGCGTTCTCTCGTAGAAACATCCTCTTGCAGAGGATGTTCTACGTACGTCTTTCAGAAATAACTTTCAATGTGCCGGCATCTTTAAGAAAATTTAATAGCGTATGCTGGTGAAAAAGTGCATCAATTCCTAAAAGCATCGCAGGATGAAGGGGAATATGTTCCCGATATGCCCTTGAAAAGTGTCTTTTTCTCAGAGGCTCGAGATCTTGACATTGTATGAGGACATGAAGCACAGTCAGTACCTCCCCGCCCTCGAAACTGCATCTGAAACTGACCGAATTCACCATCGTGTGTACACTGATTCTCAGGCTGCCTATCGATCATGTACTAACGTTCATTACACAGATCCTGTACTGCAGAAGATCCGGCACCAGGCGCGCCTGCTCCGCGATTGCGGTCCCGATGTTACCATCCTCTGGGTCCCCGCACACTGCGGTATTCCCGGAAACGAGAAGGATCACAGATTAGCGCGCGCTCATCTCTCCACCGCGCTAGCCAGAGCCTCTGATACTCATTTTCCTCTTCTCGCTACCCCCAGCCGAGCTAGCAGATCCGATGGCAGACAAGCATATAGCCAAACAACGTCGTGCCGCTTACCTCACAGCAGTGGGAAATCCACTCTAAATACCGTCGATCACCTCGAAGGTATTCATACGGCGAGAGTCTGTCCTGCTTCGGAGAATTCAGACAGGAACACTCCTTACTCCTTTCTTGCTTAACCGCTTTCACAGGGGTGGCACACCACCACCCGTAAGTGGTTTCTGCTCCACGTGCAACTGCCGTGCTGATCTCAACCACCTGTGTTGGGAGTGCCCCCTCTACATCCCAGCTAGGCTTCGTGCCCTGGCCACCATAAACCGGGGACCCGGGCCTTCCTCTCTCCGCACATGGGCCTGTCCGGATCCCACGCCTCCGGATCGAGCCATCGAGTTCTGGCGAGCACTCCTCATGTTCCTCCAGGACCCGGCGGCACCACCGGTCGGCGATCGGCTCCGCGACAGCCACAAGATTCAAGCGGCCCCCACCTAGCTGCCTCCAGAATGTCCGTTAATAAAGCGGAGGCAGCTTTACCCCTTCCTTCCTATACTATCCTCTCCCTTTCCACCGCAGCGCCTTCGGCGCATTACTATGTGGAATAAACGTGGTTTCATTCATTCCGCACCTATCACAGGTCGGAGGTTCATCCCCTGTGAAAAGATAATTGTGCGTTCCGTAAGTGTGTCCTATTCTCAGTCTCGAGAATAGGACATCAATTCGTCTAGATTTCGTAGTGCGGGGCCAGTTTTCTATATTTTTCTTAATTAAATGAAGCTTGATATGGGTCTGGGCATCCCACAATTGTTGCCAGTACATATTAAGTCTTTTACGCACGTAAGCTCTCATGTCCATCACAGGGACAGCAATGTTTGATTTGGCAGTGTTTGTGATAGCAGATGTGGCAAGCTGGTCAGCCAGCTCATTCCCCTTTATATTACGGTGTCCTGGCACCCAGCATACAGTCACATGTTGGCCAGAAGTGTAAATAGAGCACAAGAGAGAATACAGATCAATAATGACTGGATTTCTGTGTTTGCAATATGAACTTAAGGTTTTCACAACACTCAATGAATCTGTGTATATGACAGCTTTATGTACTTTCGATTGTTTTATGTGTTTCAGAGCAGACGATAAGGCATATGCCTCAGCTGTAAAGATGCTGGTGTTAGGGTGTAGAACATCAGATTCCGAGAACGATGGGCCGACAGCTGCATAAGACACGCCGGCATGGGATTTAGAGGCATCATTGTAATATTCTGGGCAGGAAAACTTAAACTGAAGTGCCAAAAAGTGCATGTGGATATGGGCTTCTGGTGCATGTTTAGTCACTTCCACGAACGACATGTCACAGTCTACCATCTTCCAAAGCCAGGGCGGGAAAGGTTCAGGCGGAGCCATTAGGTGATGCTCAAGCAGTGGAATATCTATGTCATCACAGAGCTTCCTTACACGAAGAGAGAATGGCTGTCGCACTGATGGTCTGTTATGGAACAACGTTGCGGATGCCATATCATTTACAGTGGCATGACAAGGGTGTCCTTTGTTGGAGTGTACATTCAGAAAATAATTTAAGGCACAGTATGAACGCTGTAGATGGAGGGACCATTCATTCGCCTCGACATAAAGACTTTCGACCGGGCTTGTTCTGAAGGCACCGGTGGCGAGGCGTATGCCTAAGTGATGAACAGGGTCCAGCATCTTGAGTGCGCTGGGTGTAGCCGACTGATAAGCTACGGCGCCGTAGTCCAACCGAGATCGAACGAGGCTCCTATAAAGATTCATGAGGCACTTCCTGTCACTGCCCCATGATGTGTGCGATAAAAGCTTTAGGATGTTCATTGTTTTCAGGCATTTAGCCTTGAGATATCTTATGTGGTGAATAAAGGTCAGCCTGGAATCAAGTACAATACCTAAAAATTTTTGTTCTCCATGTAATGCTAGGCGCTGGCCATGTAGTTCAATAACTGGGTCTTGGACCAAGCCCCTTTTTCTTGTAAAAAGGACTACTGAACTTTTCTGCGGATTTAGCCTGAACCCGTTCTCATTTGCCCACTTTGATATATTGTTTAGGGCAAGTTGCACGTGCCGCTCACATACTGTCAGATTGCATGTTCGGAAGCCTACCTGCACATCATCAACATACACAGAATAAAACACATCTCTTGGAATAGATGATCGCAGAGAGCTCATTTTTACAATAAAGAGGGTACAACTCAGAACGCCACCCTGCGGCACTCCAGTTTCCTGAATGAACACTCTAGAAAGAGCACTACCAATCCGGACGCGGAATGTCCGGTTCGACAGGTAGCTCTCAATGATATGAAACATGTTCCCGCCAACACCCATTCTAGTCAAATCACGGAGAATCCCATAGCGCCACGTCGTGTCGTATGCTTTCTCAATGTACAAAAACACAGACAGAAAAGTACTGTTTGTGGACAAATGCGTTGCGGATGTAGGCCTCTACACGCACGAGGTGGTCAGTAGTCGACCGGGCCTCTCTAAATCCGCACTGATACGGGTCAAGGATGCGATTATATTCAAGGTGATACAATAGGCTGCAGTTTATCATCTTTTCAAACACCTTGCAAAGGCAACTCGTAAGTGCTATTGGACGATAGCTTGTTACTAAGGAGGGGTCTTCTCCCTGCTTTAGAACAGGAACAACTATGGCTTCTTTCCACGCGATTGGAATGTGTCCCTCAGTCCAGATATTGTTATAGATTGAGAGCAATGTCACTTGTGTATCGGAGTGTAGATGTTTCATCATATCATACATAATTCTGTCGGGTCCCGGTGCCGAACTCTGACATGAAGCTAGTGCAGTTCTTAACTCAGCCATGCAAAACGGACGATTGTAGGGTTCATTCTGGTGGCATTTATATTCCAATCACTTGCTTTCTTCTTTCTCTTTGTATCTCTTGAAAGACTGCGGATAGTGCATGGAACTAGAAATACGTTCAAAATGCTCTCCCAGAGCATCTGCCTGGTCTACCAAGGTATTTCCCTCGTGATTCACAAGAGGCAGTGGTTGGGATGGCTGCCCATTTAGCCTTCGCAGATTATTCCAGACTTTTGCCTCCTGAGTGTATGAATTTATACCTGATAGGAACTTCTGCCAGCTTGCGCGTCTTGCCTGTCGTCGTATGCGCCTTCCCTGAGATTTTATCTGTTTAAATTGGACAAGATTTTCCGCAGTTGGATATTTGCACAGGATACCCCATGCCTTATTTTGCTTCCTTCGCGCGTGTTTGCAGTCATCATTCCGCCAAGGAACTCGTCTTTTGCATGAATGACCATTCGATTGCGGAATAAACCTTTCTGCTGCATCTAAAACAAAAGTGGTAAAATATGTAACAGCAGCATTGATAAAATCTTGTGACAAATACGTAAACTCATTAAAACGCTCCCAGTCTGCAGATTCTAGTTTCCATCGGGGAGCATGAGGCAGAGAGTCTTGTTGCTCGTTCAAGTTCAATGTTATGGGGAAATGGTCACTTCCAAAGGGTTTTTGATGACATTCGATTCCAGGAAAGGAAAGAGGACTGCAGAGCCAATCGCGAGATCAAGTGATGAGTATGTTTTGTGTGATAAGTTGAAATACGTTGGTTCCTTTTACCAGCAAATTACCAGCATGTTACCAGCAAATTTTCTACAAGACGGCCTCTCTGGTCACAGCGCGAGTCTCCCCATAAGATATTATGGGCATTAAAATCGCCTACGATAATGTAAGGCTCTGGAAGTTGTTTAATGAGAGTGTACAACTCCTCTTTGGTCAGTTGATAATGAGGCGGTATATAAATAGAACAGATTGAAACCAACTTATTAAACAAAATTGCACGGACTGCAACCGCCTCGAGGGGCGTTTGAAGGACAATATGATGGCAAGGAATAGACTTATCCACCACTATCGCGACACCTCCCGATGAAGTAGAAGCCTCATCACGGTCTTTCCTATCGACGGCGTAACGCCGGAGAAAGTTCACCTGCTTTGAGCTTAAGTGCGTCTCCTGGACACAGAACACCTTCGGCTGGTAGCAGCGTAGGAGCTCACTTATGTCGTCTAGGTTGCGAATTAGGCCCCTGATATTCCAATACATTACTAGCGTCGACATATTAGCGAAAAGCATGGCGTTCCGTGTAGGAAGATAATGAAGAGTGTATGCTCAAGGGTCCTTATCAGGACCCCTGATTTTCTGCTTTTCTTTCTTCTTGCGGTCAGCAGAACTGCACCGCTCTTTCGGCACCGATGGCACCGGTGTCGTGTCCATTGCCTCATGGGAGGCACTGGACGCCCGCGCATGCAGACTCGTTGTGCGAGCTTCAGGCCTCGCCTGGCGGGGCGAAACCTTGAGACCCGACGGCCCTGCGGTGGTCGGCCTCTGTTCACAAGTTGGCGGAGTAGACTTAACTACTGCCGCCACGGGGGCAGGTGCCACAGCAGCCGGCTCGCTATGCGCAGGCTGAGCAAGTGGCGGGGGTCGGTGCGACGCTGCCCCCTGACGCGTCGCATCCGCATATGATGTGCCGTGGAATGCTGAACATCTCTTTCTGGCTTCTTTAAAAGAGATGCCTTCCCTGACTTTCAATGAAATAATGTCTTTCTCTTTTTTTCATATGGTACAAGACCGTGAATATGCTGGGTGCTCACCACCACAGTTAACACAGGAAGGTGCAGCTTCGCAGCTGTCAGAGATATGGTCTGTCGAGGCACACCTGGCACAAGTGGATTGTCCTCTACAAATGTGGGAGCTGTGGCCGAATTTCTGGCACTTAAAACATCTACGTGGATTGGGTATGTATGGCCGTATTCTTAGTTTGGTGTAGCCTGTTTCTATA
This sequence comes from Hyalomma asiaticum, assembly GCA_013339685.2. Taxonomy (NCBI): domain Eukaryota; kingdom Metazoa; phylum Arthropoda; class Arachnida; order Ixodida; family Ixodidae; genus Hyalomma; species Hyalomma asiaticum. The sequence goes on from JABSTT010001805.1 coordinate 16,391, forward strand.
GTCTCTGGAAGTTCACTTGAACCAAATGTCAGTATTATGTGCTTGGTTGGCTTTTCATGGTTGTCCCTTCTTATTTTTATTCTTTGTACATTGATCACGTTTTGTTCCTTCCAGCCATCAAGAAGTTCGGCGTCAGAGAGGTTCAGAAGATCTTCGTCTGAAACGACACCACGGGCGGTATTCATGGATCGATGAGGGGTGATTGTGACAGGAATTTCGCCAAATGTCTTGAGGTTGGGAAGATTTTCGTACTGTTTGATGTCTCGAAGTTCAAGCAGCAGATCGCCACTGTCCATCTTAGATGCCTTGTCTCCTGGTCCTAGTTTGTCAGTCAGGCTTCTTGCTACCAAAAACGGCGAGATCGTTCGTGCCTTTTCATGTGAAACGTCACTATGAATTACATGATATTTGGGGAACTGTTTAGGATTCTTTGCAAAGAAATTCGTTGCTGCTTCGGTCCGTACCCTTTTAAGGCTACGATCAGATTTTAGAAAGGATGCGCTCAACATAGCATGCCGTTTTTGTTTCGGCAGCGGTGCCAGCCACCCACCACGGAGCCCAACAAGGGGACGTGGGAGGATGTGTTGCACACACCTACCAACGCCAGCTGTACACCGCCACTATAACCTAATATGGTGAACCAAGGTTGGCCATCCACACAAGGTTAACCCTAGCCGCCACGAAACGGGGAAATAAACTGAAGAGAGGAGAGGACAGGACAGATAAAAAGTGAGAAAGAAAGGCGAAGATATAGGGAGAGAGAGATAGGAAAGGCGACTGCCGATTTCTCCTGGGTGGGTCAGCCCAGGGGTGCCGTCTACGTGAAGCCGGGGCCAAAGGGGTGCCACTGGGGGGCCTTAAAGGTCCAATCACCCAACATTGGCTCAACCCCCAGGATCCCCTTTTCCCCGGACACGGCTAAGCCACGCACGGCGACACGTGGGAGGGGGTCGCAACCCCCCCCCCCCGTTGGCTCGGGTCCGTGGTGTTGCCACACACCAAACGTCAGCATGCAGACGCCCCTGCGGGGGAAATAGGGAATCGTTCGTTGTTCCTTACCACACTGCTAATGCATGCAGCCAATCTTAGTTCCCGCAAAAAATCAAAAGGCGAGATTTTCAATCTACAGAATAGTGGTTTGCTATGTTCGTAATGTCGTGAGAAAGTTATACGTATAGCTCGTTTTTGCAGCCTTCGTACAGGCTCAAGATAAGAGCTATACGTTGAACCCCAAGATTCCATGCAGTACAATAGGTGGCAGTTCACTAAACTAAAATACAGAATGCGCAGAATGGGATGGTCAAAATATTCGCGAGCTTGCAAGAGGGCGAAACAACTGGAAGCTAGCTTCGAGCAGACTGCGTCTAGGTGATATTGACGATTTAAACAGCTATCTAGAACAATGCCAAGGTAAGTAAAATAATCCGTATATTCAAGGGAACATTTATTGATGTATAGCAGTATGTAATAGGGAGCAGGATTTCTACGGGAGTGGAATAATATATATTTTGTCTTTTTGGGGTTGATGGTAAGCCTGTTAGCGGAAAACCAGTCGGCAGGCATGGCTAGTTCGGCGTTCATTTGTTTTTCTATATCTAACAGATTTTTACCAGTAATAATTAGGGCGGTGTCGTCAGCATACATAAGCATCTCAACCGTTGTTAGTACTATTGTTGTTTCGTGGGGTTTTGCGTCCCAAAACCAGTTCTGATTATGAGAGACGCCATAGTGGGGGGCTCCGGAAATTTCGACCACCTGGGGTTCTTTAACGTGCACTGACATTGCACAGTACACGGGCCTCAACATTTCGACTCCATCGAAATACAGCCGCCGCGGCCGGGATTCGATCCCGCGACCCTCGGATCAGCAGCCGAGTACCTTAGCCACTAGACCACCGTGGCGGGGCTGTTGTTAGTACTAGGGGTAAGTCGTTTATGTACAGCAAGTAAAGTAACGGCCCTAATACGGAACCTTGCGTTTGTATGAACTGAAGAGATGAAGCAATGTTATTGATAATTACCATCTGTTGTCGACCTTGAAGGTAACTCTGAAAAAATTCCACATAGTGTTGCGAAAACCATATTTGCGTAATTTATAAAGTAAAATGTCGTGGTCTACTGTATCAAAAGCTTTTCTAAGGTCAAGAAAAACCGCCACGGCGAATTTGTTTATCATGGAGGGCAGTGTTTAAAATCTGGCTTAATGTGAGCACAGCTGTGCTTGTAGAGCGCATCGGTCGGAAGCGATGTTGATGCGGACATAAAATATGATATTTGTTCAAAAAAGAGCATGCATTTTACAATTATTTTTTCAAAGATATTGTTAAGAACACAGTACACATATCGAGCGGTAGCAAGAAGGATCAGACCTCTTCCCCTCTTTGTAGAGAGGGCTGACTTTGGCTATTTTGACTATTGATGGGTATTTACCGGCACGTAATGAGTGATTAAATAGATTGCATAGTACTTCCCCAATTATATCAATGTTCTCTTTTATAACGCGCTCTGGAATTTCGTCAAGACCCTGTGCTTTGCTAGTTACAAGTTTACTCACACTAGGCAGAATTCAGTTAATTTCTATGCTTTCAATAACGAAACTATTTGGTAAAGAAGTTGGTTCATACAGTGCCTTGTCAACATTTCGGCTAATGAAGGACCAACATTTGTAAAGTAAGTAGTGATGTCATTGACAGTATCCTCAGAGACATTGTCTGGAAGGGTCTTTTCAGTATGAGTATATCCCATTGCTTCATTTATTATTTGCCAATTTTTCCATGAGTTTCCAGAAGCTTGCTCAATGAGCTTCGAATAGTAGCCTTCTTTACATGTACGTGACATAGCTACTGATTTGTTACGAGCTGTTCTGTATTCGTGCAGTAAATGAACATTCTGCTTATCACGTTTCCACTTATGATGCCAGCACTCTTTGGCCTTAAGCGCTCTTAATAAATCTTGGGTCATCCGAGGACAGATTGGTGTTTCATTTGAGCGTCTACGGATAGCTTTTTTTTAGTTGTGTACGGAATCTGTAATCACATTGATTAGCTTAGTAAATTCCAAGTCTACGTCATTGTGATAAGCCTCGTGCCATCCATAAGAGCGTGAGAGATTACGGACTTTAGAATAATCAATTCTATAGGAAGTAACGGTTATCTGATGATTTATTACAGGCCCTCGACCCAGAGTGACAAAAGTTGGCATGTGATCAGTGACAGGCTGCTGCTATGTTATTAGGAATATTTGTGAGGATATGGTCCAACATGGTTTCAGTTGTACTAGTCACTCGGGTAGGCATAGTGATTATATTGCAAAAATTATACGATTGTATGAGGTAAGCATAGTCCTTATAACTATCACTCAAGGCATGAATGTTTATATCCTCAAGAATGATAACCCGAGTACGGCAATTCCTTGTCAGAGTAGAAAGAATGCCCTGAAGTTTATCAAAGAAACACCTAGTAGCTGTGTTTGGTGGCCGATACACCACAGCGACAACAACAGAGCATTCTATCTGTATAAAAAGTGCTTCTAAATATGTTAGTCTGCATGTAACTTCGGATAGTATAGATAAGCGCAGTGCGTTCTTTACGAAAAAAGCAACGCCCCCACCATGAGAATTGGATGTGCGTGGCTGTGATATTATTTGATAACCTGATATATTAATTGTTTCATCCTTTCTCAGCCATGTTTCTGTAGCTGCGATTACGTCAGAATGTTTTCCATGCCGTGAAGTAAACGACAGAACAAGATTGAGATTTTTTTCTTATACTGCGTGCGTTGCAGTGGAAAAAAGTTAAATTTCCTTCCGGGATAGCTTTGTGAGACTCAGTAATGAAAAGGTTATTTTATTCAGGTCATCAATAGATGACACATGCAGTACTCGCGAGTTCTCACTTTTACGCATTAGTATCTTTCCATCTGATACCCATGCAAACTTCCAGTTCTTCTCTCGTTTTATCTGTATCGCTTTACCCAGCAAGATTTTATTCTCTGCGCACAAGTATTCATTGACGTAGAGCGGCGTGTTGTTTTCAATGCCAAGAATTGACGAGTTAAGCCGGTACTTTTTGGCTGCTCTCAGAAAGCTATCCCTGGCAGTGCGTGACACAAATCGAGCGACAATATTGGGGGCCGTGACAGTTTTTTGGGAACGTGATGCGCTGCATCAATTTCTTGGTTGGATTGTTCAATGCGCAAACATTTGGCAACTTTGCTAGTCGTGTCGAGTATGTTTTCGTTTTCCACAAGTGGAACACCCTTCAATTCAACATTGTTCCTCCTTCCGCACTGTTTTAGTTCTGCTAGCTCTTTCCTAATTTCTTGTGGTTCACTGCTCAATTTCTTATTTGTTTTCAGAGACTCAGGGTTATCTTTCTTTACTTGTGCAAGTTCCAGTCGAAGCGACTTGATTTCCTCAAATTCTTCGAAACTCTCATTAACAAAGCCCATTGACATCTTTAGTGATGTCAGCTCATATTTTATGCCATTGTTCGAGGAATCAAGTTTCTTCATTTCTAACCTGAGCTCATTCATTGCACCAGTAAACTTAGTGGTCATTTCGAGCAACACTTCCACCACTTCTTTTATGCTGTTTGGGACTATCACCCAAAGCTTTTGTGAAGGTCACTAACGCATCAGTGTCAGTGTCCTCGCCGTCGCGCTTTCCGGCCATGGTAAATGCACAGCACGATTTAAAATGGCTATGTCGAATAGGGCTCTCAGAACAGCAGATGGCATCAGAGCCGACCAGCAGCCATTCCACGTAAATAACTTTAGTTCATATGTAAAGTAATGATACAGGATGCCTACCTGCAGCAAGAACAGGACAGCGTTAGCGAGCGTGCCCGCGCGGCTGCCGGATCTGCTCTGACGCTAGTACAGCGGTGCTGTCGTCTTTTATAAGGCCGGCGGAACCGCCTCCCTGGCTAGCTGTGGCAGGCCGGTGATCCTGCCATGCGTTGATGCGGTGTAACCAGTCGTCGGCCCGCGCAGCCGCAGTAGTGCCCGCTCGCTGAAGACCACGATGGCGTGCATATAGCTGAAGGCAGTTTCCTGAGTTTTGCCTGCAGCAAGAACAGGACAGCGTTAGCGAGCGTGCCCGCGCGGCTGCCAGATATGCTCTGAAACCGAAAGTGGGCTTTCAAGGGAGTCGTAATAAAAATATATTCATTGTGCTCTATGCACAGCGATAGTCTTTTTAGGTTTCTCCACGCCAGCGCACTTATTTACAGCAGCAATACAAGACTGACAAAACTCTGCGTCAATACTCCTTTAACTTTGAGACAAGCGTAGGGATGTAGTATATAGATGCGAATCATGTTATACAACTCAAGTCTGCAGTGAACTTCCTCCCATGTCCTTAAACCGCCTGCCATTTTACGTCCGCGAAGCACCAAATGGTTCCTTCTTTAACTTTCCATGTTACCAAAATAAAGCGAGGGTGGCGAAAATATCGGATTCGTGCATAGATATTAACGCCCGCGTTCGTTTGTTAGAGTGGAACATCGAAAGGACAATTCTTTACCGAGCTGACATCAAGCGCTTCCAATGCGAAAACTCTGCGCGCAACAAGCTCCGCCGCTCGAGTATTTCAACTCAGTTTAGTGAAGTTGCACGCGTAAAACGGGCTCGGAATCTAAATGAACTCTACCACGGCCTTTTGCAGATGGAAGCGCTGAAACTCTACGCATTTTTCTCCATGCTTCTCGAGTACATCATGGCTTACACTGATGAAAGGTCTCAAGCAGACGCTCCGCAGTGCCGAACGCACGAACACGGCTCCATTTCGAAAAGGTCGCACGACGACGACTTTGCGCGTTTGAATAGGCTGGCGGAGTGACACCGACGCGAGCGGTCTATCGGCCCTTGTTGCCAACGGTTGTTTTTTTAAGTTGTATCCTACTATAGTTAGTAAAATGCACAGAAAACGTGCAGCCGTACGTGGTTCCAGCCAGTGCTGCTCCGCCATCCAAGAAGGACCCACCAACCTCCGGGCTGGGGGGCGCCAAGGTCTCATCTTCCGTGGCGAGGCCCTCAAAGCAAACACAGCGCTTGCAAGAGCGCGTGTCCAGCGCTTCGCAAGAGGCAATGGACACAACACCGAGCGTGAGGGCGTAGCCAGCGCCTAAGGATCGGCGCGATTTCCTCGACCGCTCCAAAAAAGAAAAATCTCGTGTCACGGCCCCTGGAAAGGGTCTGTGAGCTAATTTTCCATCCTTAAGCACACAGCCCAAAACACATCTAAAATGGACACACAGATGTTACGTGGGATGTGAGAGGACTTCTCCATAATCACGATGATATCAGAGAACTCCTTAATAAACATACTCCAAAGGTGCTGTGTGTTCAGGAAACACATCTCAAGTCCACAAAAACAAAACTTTCTAAGGCAATATGCCATCTTTCGCAAAGACCGTGACGACGCTACCGCCTCATCTGGCGGTGTCGCTATAATAGTCGACAAAGGTGTTGCCTGTAAGCAGTTAAACCTCCGTACTTCCCTTAAGGCAGTTGCTGTTCGAGCAGTACTGTTCGGTAAGCTACTCACAATTACTTATTTACATTCTTCCGTGTTATCAACTTTCCAAGACACAATTTCAAAGCTTCATTGATGAACTTCCTCCGCTATACATAGTCGTTGGTGATCTAAACGCACATAGTCCCCTATGGGGCGACTCCCGTTTGGATGCGCGAGGACGCCTAATCGAACACTTTCTGTTTTCGTCCGGCGCATGTTTACTTGACAAAAAAGAACCAACGTATTATAGCACTTCACACAACACGTACTCTCCTATAGACCTAAGTATTGTCCCGAGTACACTAATTCTATATCTTGAGTGGTCCGTTCTCAAGAACCCCTTTGAGAGCGACCACTTCCCGATTATGTTGAAGCTAACAAAAGAGGATACATGCTCGCCTCATTTTCCTCGATGGAAAAATGAGTCAACCAACTGGGAACTGTTCCGAGAAACCACATTTTTAGACGGAGATGACATTGCTGATTTTAATATAAACGATGCTGTGGCATACCTAACAGGTTTTATTATTCACGCTGCAGTGAAATGTACTAAGCAAACTAACAGAATGGCTAGTAAGCGTCCCAATCCATGTCTACCATGGAATGCGACGCTTACGAATGTCGTAAGGCGCGCAATAATCAAAACAAAGCTTGGAGATTACTTCTCAATTCTCCAACGGCTGAAAACCTCATCAATTTCAAACAGGTTAAGTCACAAGGCAGAAGTACGTGTAGACTTGCAAAGAAAGAAAGTTGCAATAGGTACATCTCCGGAATAAATTCTTACACCGACGAAGCGAAGGTTTGGAATAGGGTACATAAGTTAATAGGCCGGGAGTCATCCCCTACCCTTGGTAAGTAACAAAGGTGATAGCCTGGAAGATCAGGCGGACTGCCTAGGCAAACATTTCGAATATGTCTCAAGCGCATCGCACTATACAGAAACATTCCTAAGATTCAAAGACCCCACAAGGGCACCTTGAGTATCAAGGTGATGGTGCTTGGCGCCACCACGGACCCTTAGCCCCCACACCGAAGCTGTCATCCGTACCGTGGCGTACGGTTTTAAGGTGAAGGGTAGAAACCATGAACGGTGGCGGTCGGGGCCACGGTCAAGCTCCGTCCGATGGGCTGCTCGTCTGTTCACCAGGCAGGAGCCCCGGGACCTTACTGTGCGTGATGGTGAAGTGCAGGTGGCATTCAAGGAACCGTCAGAATACGAACGTCGTATGAGTGCCCATTCTCCAAAAAACCCGATCGGTCCCTCAAAAGGAGCCGCACCAAAGAAATCGCTGCCAGAACCCGCAAGAGTGCGAACACTTCCCATGTTTCTTGGTCATTCACTCATTATCTAATGATGAATCAGTTACTGCAATGTCTGTCTTTCTAATCGCCAAAACCCTCCAGAAAGCCACAGGGAAAAACTATAAAGCAAAGAAACTTTCATCCGGTGACCTCCTTGATGAAGTATAAGAAAAAACCATTCAGACACTCTCCTCACCAACAGGTGTCTACAGTTTGCACACCTACAGGTGTCCATTACTCCTCACCGCAGCTAAAACACAATACAAGGAGTAATAACAGAACGTGACCTCATTCGTGAAACAGACTCCGACCTCCTTGAAGACTTGCGAGATGAAGGTGTTATCGCCCTTCACCGCGTCACCAAAAGGCGAAACGGTGAAGAGATTGTGACACCTCACATTGTTCTGACATTCAAGCGTTCCTGTCTACCAAACGCTGTGAAAGCAGAATTCGTTCATTGCAAAGTCCGGCCCTATATTCCAAACCGCAGAAGATATTTCAACTGTCAGAAATATGGACACGGTTCAAACATATGCCGCGGAAAACTCACCTGTGAAAAGTGGGGTGCACCATGAGCACCAAACTGAAAGCTGCTCCGCCACTCAAACTGAATGCCCCAGCTGTCATGGGCCACATGCTGCGTACTCCCGAATCTACGAGGTCTTTCAGAATGAGAAAAAGATCATCCAATTAAAAGGAACAGAAAACAAAACATTCTCTGAAGCCCGGAAGAAGCTTTCACTTCTTTCCACGAGATCTTATGCTGACGCAGCGCGCCGGTGGGCCGGGCGGCGTCTGGTGGGCACGCAATGCAGCTTTGCTGATGCGCGCCCAGCCCAGCCCCCCAGGAAGCAGCTTCTGGCTGCACCATCCATTCAAGTCCCAGACGTCAATTTCTCAGACATCTGGGACAACGCAAACACCTGAGAGGTAGTCTGTCCCTCATGACGAGCCTTCAACTGCTTCTGAGCCTGCACTGGAAGCATTGGAGGTGACCACGGGAATTACAGAGGCAGTGACGCTGCGGGATTCCTCGAAAGGGAGGCGAAAATCTGAAGACCGCCTCAAACAGCAGAAGAAACATCCGCCAGTGATGCCGCCGGCTACTGGCGATGATACCTGACCAGTCCCCTACACCCCCCCCCAAAAAAAAGAAAACAAAAAAACAATAACACCATCTTCCCAAAGGGAACCCTGATGGGATGCGAAGCAGCAGCGTTGCGCACGGGTGGCGTCCCGGGTTGAACTGCGCTAACGCGAGTGCCTCGCATCCCATCAGGGTTCCCTATGGGAAGATGGTGTTAATTTTTAACGCGTACGTTGGGCGCGCGTCAGGTTTATTGCGCGTGAACCTACGAGTCGGCGGTGTAGCGAACGGCGGTCGCGGTAGCGGAGCGAGGGGCGGTAGCGGCAGGTGTTGCGGGCGAACGGACCAGGCAGCAGCTGCGGGCGCTGCGGCGAGCGCGTGGCAGGCGAGGGAGAGAGTGACGTCAGCGCGCACTGCGAGGGGAGCGTGACGTCAACGCGCAGCTGCGGCGTGACCTACTTGGCACCGCTCCAACACCTGCGGCGAGAGGAGCGCGTTGCGGCGCGTTCGTGCGTTCGTGCGGAGGGACAGCGTTACACAGGCTAGTCAAAGATCTGCTTCGCATCTAAAAAGACAGAATGGCTGCTGAGAGTATTAAAGACGATAGTCTTTCTTGGGATACTTCAACGCAGAAATTTTGGTCTTTCTGTCTGTGTGTATGTCTGTCCTGCTTTTCACCCGATTCAGTAGAATGGCGAAAGTTTAACCCCTTCCTCAACGACTACCACCCATCTTGATCTGGTTTCTGCGTTCATACGCGGAAACCATTATATCAAAAAGCGAATATTACGCATATCTGAGGCACAACACCAATACGTGAGTATTGGGCGGTGTATTCCTTTATTTCAGAAAATGCATAGATATGTAATTCTAAAGACCGCAGTGTTTTACGCTGCGTTGACAATGCGACGTTATGAACGAAAAAGCGGACGTTTCCTACGCTTCGGTAAAACGACACGGTGCTGCCACCTACCAGTAGCTCTGCGTACTACGCAAGCTTCTTGCGTTTCCCGATATCATGGCCACATGGCGTCCATATCTCACGCAGCGCTGCCTCCATTTCATCAATGCCAGCCACATGCGGCCGATTCAACATAGATGGGGCGCTGTCTGAGGCAAGACAAACATAAATGGCCGTTTCACGATATAGAACACACTCTACAAGACATGCCCAGACAACGCAGGGAAAAGACCGACGAGCAGATTGCAGCGGAGAAGCGCCGGCGTGCCGATGCCCGTCGTCTCAAGCGTGCCTAGGAAACGTCAGAGCAACGAGCCCAGCGCCTAGCGAAAGATCGTGAATCGAGGCGCGCCCGGAGGCAACAGGAAACAGACGAGGTGCGCGATGCGCGAATTGTCACTGACCGAGAGGTTAAGCGAGCGTACCCGGCGGCTGAACAGACGCCCGAAGCTAGTGCCGAACCGCAGATCAACCGGGACTCATGTAGTACGGCCGGTAGAAGACTATCGTCTTTCGACATTTGCAGGGAAGCACGGAGATACACGGCCAATTTTTATCCACTGGAACTTCCGTGGACTACTTACAAATCTAGATGACATATATGAACTACTCGCAGACCACCAACCAAACCTACTATGCCTACAAGAAACACATTTAAACACTACACACATAAACTTTCCGAAACAGTATACTGTATACCGAAAGGACAGGCAGGGCAATGTTCACTCATCGGGTGGTGTTGCCATTGTAGCACAGAAAAAAATCCCCACGCTAAGTCTCACCCTTGTTACGGACTTAGAATGCTCTGGCTTTATTTTCCTCCAGATGAAAGCTTTGACGAAGACTAAAAAGCTAACCACAGTGAAGACAGGTGGTTTTGAACGAGTGTTGGTGAGGTGCCTGCAGTGACGCACACCACATTCATGTTGTCTGTGATGGTGTTAGCCAGCATCAATAACTAGGCCGGAGACATTAGGATGCCATACATTTCTGCATAGAAGGTGCTTGCCATGATTAAGAAGTCCTAGATAGAGACTGTTTTGAAAAGATCTTTGTCTTTCAGCAAAATGCGACTTCTGACCACATCACCTGCATCATCCAGGAGTCAATGGTTGACAACTTTTACCAACACCTACTCCCAACTTGTGGCCTCCCAGTTCTCCAGATTAAAATCTACTCGTTTGCTATGTCTAGTGTGCCATTGCAAGAACTGCCGACAAAGAGCCACATAATACAAAAGACTCGCTGAAAGCCACCGTTGCTGGCTCAATGGCCAAAGTCTCTAGGACCCATCTGATCCAGACATGCAGCCATTTCTGAAGCTGAATTGAATTCATTATTTCTGTTCATGACAGATTCATTAATTGCGGAAATAAACCATAAGAGAAAGAACTATTTTCCAACAGTTGGTGAAGACGTTTATTTTTGCTGAAGATATTCTTTTCTGCTGGAAGCCAACATTCTGTACTAAATTACTTAGAGCACCCAGTATATATTTCAAAGCACTATGTGTTGCTGTTGCTGCTTACTTTTTTACATTGGTGCTTCATGCCTCAGTTTTTTTGGTATTAACTATGACTGGTAATATTCTGCTACTGGGGTAGTTGCTTATACAAATGGGGTTTCTTAACAGGCTATTTCATGCCTAAAACAGTGGGCTAAGAAAAAGGTGCGAAAATCTTGCATGTTATGTTGAGAGTTTACCTCTCTCTGTGTTTAGCCAAGTAGCAAAAAGGTGCTGCAGATATGCATTTCAGTTTTTAAAACTGAGCAGCAATATTTTTAAATTTGAAAGGTTCTACAAAAAGAAATGACAAAGCGTTTGCTGCCACATGATTGTATATGCCGTACTCATGCATGGGATTGAAAAGGATAAGGTCGGATAGTTTATTGTTTGTCATTGTTAGGAAACATGCAATAATGAAATAAGAAATAAGGAAATTGGCATTTGCTGTGTTACTGTGTTCGTGGTCAAGGATTTAAGTGCATCAGCTAGCACTGTCACATGATAGAGCTAGTCGGTCTTAGTCAAAGTGCTATTGGGGGTTTGTTATAGTGTTTCATTTATTGCATCATTGATCAGGGGACATGGCTTGGAGTTGATGCACGTTCGGAGCACAGAATGCAGCAGTCTGTCATGTGGCACACAGCAGCCTGTCACACACTTTGCATGTGTGCGAGGCCAACAAATAAAGAAAAATATTTTTAATGGGGCCCCGCAACACTTCTCGGTCTGTGAAGACTTGTTAATGATGGGTGAAAGGCTCGTGGTAACAAATGTTTTGCGCAAGAACATGCTGGAATTGCTGCACGATGGCCATCAGGGCATCAACAGGTGTTTGGCTTTGGCCAGAGGTTCGCTGTGGTGGCCTGGTATCACTAGCCAACTCAAGACAGCCATATGTAACACTCGCTCTTGTGCTACTACTAGAATCAAGCCGGATGAGCCTCTAATCAACACCATGACTCCCTCCTCACCTTGGGAGCAAGTCGCCATCGATTTATTCCATTTGGATGGTAAGGATTTCTTGCTGGTATAGAACTACGGCTCTAGATATCCGGAAGTTATTGCCCTGCGATTCACGTCCCCCCCTCCCGGCTGGTGCAGTCATCCTCGCAACGAAAAGCATTTTTGCACGACATGGCATTCCAGATACCGTGATCAGCGACAATGGACCACAGTTTGCGTGTGTGAAAAACGGTGTTACAAATAGCAAAAACTCGAAGCTATTAAATATTCCTTCATCTCCTTTTTAAAGATTTTCAATGAAACATCAAAGTCCACATTTGGAGACATTTTACTAATAGCCGCAGTTACCGGATAGCTTAATTTTTGTTTGCCGTAGTTCGTACGCGTCATAGGGAGCCGGTGGATTTGTTTACGTAAACGGTGTGTGGTATTACATAACATATTGTTTTGAATGTGTAATTTATTGACTTTAATGTGCTGGAGCAAACGAATAAGGTAGATTTGGCTCACCTGAAGCAAATCGTAACTGCGAAAAAGTGGCAACGCAGAAAAATCTCTTGGTCTGCCATAAAAACCATGGATACATCGCAAAGCTCTCTTTTGAAGGACTAGTAGTTTCTGGTAGTTAGTAGCCGTAGCTGTTCCCCATACTAGAATACAATAGGTTAATTTAGAGTATACAAGCGCGTAATACATCTGCAGTCTCAACAACACAGGTACCAGATTAGCTACTTTGTAGAGAGAGCCAACACTCTTAACTTACTTCAGATGCCAGTTTTGATACATGCGTGTTCCAGGAGAGGTTCTGGTGGAACCAGACACCGAGAAATTTAACACAATCAACCTCATGTATTGTGACGCGTCGAAACTGAATGTTGAATTTATGTTTCTCAGCAGTATTCATCATCATCATCAGCCTGTTTAGGTCCACTGCAGGACGAAGGCCTCTCCCAACGATTTCCAATCCACCCTATCCTGAGCGAGTTCGTTCCACTTTATGCCCGCAAACTTTTTAATTTCATCGCTCCGTCTAACCTTTTGCCTGCCTCTGTTGCGTTTTCCTTCTCTTGGTATCCATTCCGTCGTTCTTACTGTCCACCTATTATCCTTCCTCCTCATGACATGTCCTGCCCAGGTCCACTTCTTTCTTCTAATTGATAAGATAATATCGGCTACTCCTGTCTGTTCTCTGATCCATTCTGGTCGTTTTTTATCTCTTAGCGTTGCCCCTATCATTTTTCTTTCCATTGCACGTTGCGCGCTCCTTAGTTTCATCTCTAGCTTTTTCATTATCCTCCACGTTTCTGCACCGTACGTTAGTACTGGGAGAATGCAGTGATTGAACACTTTTCACTTTAGTGAGAGCGGTAAGTTTCCAGTCATGATTTCGTAATGGCTTCCGAATGCGTTCCAGCCCATCCTTATTCTACGGAGAATTTCTTTTTCATGGTTAGGAGTTGCTGTTATTAACTGTCCCAGGTATACGTATTCGCTTACACATTTCAAGGGTTCATTGTTGATTTTAAATTCCTGTTCCTTAGCTAGGCTATTGAGCATAACTTTGGTCTTTTGCTATTCATTTTTAACCCAATTTTAATACTTTCCCTGTTTAGGTCATCAATCATGTTTTGTAGTTCTCCCGCAGGGGCGCCTGCGTGAGCAGACATTTGGTGTGTGGCGATACCACGGACCTGAGCCAATGGGGGGGTTTCGACCCCCTCCCACCTGTCGCCGTGCGTGGCTTAGCCGTGTTCGGGGAAAAGGGGATCCTGGGGGTTGAGCCGACATTGGGTGATTGGACCTTTAAGGCCCCCCGGAAGAGGCAACACACCCCTTTGGCCCCGGCTTCACGTAGACGGCACCCCTGGGCTGACCCACCCAGGGGAAATCGGCAGTCACCTTTTCCTGTCTCTCTCTGCACATCTTCGTCTGTCTCTCTCACTTTATATCTTTCCTGTCTACTTCTCTCTTCCATTTACTTCCGATTTTTCGTGGTGGCGAGGGTTAACCCTGTGTGACACGACCAACGTAGGTTATATCACATTCGGTTATAGTGACAATGTACAGTTGGCATGTCAGGGATCACTCTCAACCTCTGCCATGTCCCCTCGTTGGGCTCGGTGGTGGGTGACTGGCATTGTCGCCGAACAAATCAATATCTTTATGGGATCCTCGAACCCTTCAACTGATCGTACCCTGAAAAGGGTGCGCACCGATGCATCAATTCTTTTTTCGCCAAAAAACAAAGACGTGTTCCCAAAGTTCCATGTGATACATTGTGAAGAATCATCTACAAAGGCTAGAACTATTTCACCGTTTTTGGTAGCAAAGTGTCTAAAGGAAACTATTGGAAGTGGCTATAAGGCTACCAAGATGGCAAGCGGGGATTCGCTCCTCGAAGTAAAAGATAAGGACCAGTATAACAAGCTCGCACAACTCGTGGCGTTTGGAAAGAATCCTGTCTCGGTGAGCGCTCACCGCACCATGAACACAGTGAAAGGTGTAGTGTCGGATGAAGATCTAATGGGACTCCGTGATGCAGAACTCCTGGACGGATGGAGAGATCAAAATGTAGTTCACGTGCAGCGCATCACAATCAGAAGGGATGACATTGAAATCCCCACAAAACACATAGTACTGACTTTTGGCTCAACCACCTTACCCAAAACTCTGGAAACCGGCTACGTAAAACTACATGTCAAACCCCACATTCCCAACCCGCGGCGCTGCTTCAAATGCCAAAGATTTGGGCATGCGTCCCAGAGCTGTCGAGGGCAGCTTACCTGCGCGAAATGCGGAACAACTGGACATTCTGCTGATGACTGCGAACATGATGAGTTGCACTGTGCAAACTGCGAGGGCCCTCACCCTGCGTACTCCAGAGCTTGTCCAACCTGGAAGAAAGAAAAAGAAATTATTACTGTTAAAGTCATAGAGAATATTACGTTCCGTGAAGCACGACAACGTATTTCACCGTTTTTTGCGAAAACACCTTTCGCCGAAGTGGTGCAACGGGGGGCGACGCCACAACGGCCCTTGGCGGTTGCCCGGACCACGCGCAGCGTGCCGAGGCCAGCGCCACCCGCCCCCACGGTGGGAGCAGCCAAGGCTGCCCTGCCATCTCCGATCCCGACCACACCGGTGGTGTCTACGAGCTGCAGCAGCAGCCAGGACAGCACAGAGGCCAAGGAGGTCCCATCGACATCCGGCCAGGTGGGGCCCAAGACTTCGTTGCTCGATACGAAGTCTACACAGCGTAGACATCGCTCTCTGGAGCGATTGTCCAGAGCCTCTCAAGAGGCTATGGACACCACTCCAAGTCAGACGGGGCAGCCAGCGCCGAAGGGGCGGCGGGACTGTCTCGACCGCTCCAAAAAAGACAAGACGCCAATTACGGGGCCTAAAAAAGGCCCCGTAAAGTAATTGAACCTGCTGTCTCTTGAAATATGTCCCCTAACATTCCTCTCTTCTAGTCACTTGTAGCGGCAAATCGCACCTTTTAATTTCAAAATGGCTTTTATTATTCACTGGAATTGTAGAGGACTGCCACATAATTTAGGTGACATTAAAGACATAATAAACACCTTCTCCCCTGTGGCATTGTGCCTACAAGAAACAAACTTGGGCGACAGGCACACAAAGTTTTTAAGGGGTTTTAATGTCATACGGCGAGATCGAACCCAGGCCAGCAGGTTGTCTGGTGGCGTGTCTGTTATCGTAAAAAGTGATGTCCCTACAAGACGAGTAACTGTTAACAGCCACATAGAAGCCATAGCTGTTACAATCTTAGCGCATAAAATTGTCACAATTTGTTCCGTCTACATTTCGCCAACTACGTCATTCACTGCAAGACATTTGGAGTTGATTTTAAACCAGCTGCCGGAACCTTTTATTATAACAGGAGATTTTAACGCTCATAACATATTGTGGGGAAGCACTGCAACGGATGCTCGAGGACAAATAATCCAGGATTTTATATTTGCGAGTAATGTATGTCTTCTAAACACTGGCACAGCCACATACTGCTCCCCAAGTACTGGAGGTATGAGCTGCTTGGATTTAGCGCTGTGTTCCCCATCCATATTCACCGATTTTACCTGGAGGGTCATTGACAATCCTTACGGCAGTGACCACATGCCTGCGATTGTACAGCTTGTGTCCCCACTTCCCATGATCCCCTGTAGACCACCGCGCTGGAAGCTTGAGTCTGCAAACTGGCCTCTGTTCACTGAAAAAGCTACTCTTGAAACAGAGATAACTGAGGGGCTAAGTGTAGACGAATTAAATGACAGGATCACTGCTTGCATACTAGCAGCCGCAGCGGAGGCTATGCCACAATCTTCTGGCATCTTTTGTAAAAAACTAAAACTCTGGTGGAATACCGACTGCAAACAAACCAAAAAATTACAAAACAAGGCGTGGGGTATCTTTCGCCGATATCCCACGCAAGAAAATCTTCTCATATTTAAAAAAGCACGAGCAAAGGCAAGATATGTACGCAGACAAGCAGAAAAAGTATCTTGGAAAAATTACGTCTCCTCCATCAATAGTTCAGTAACGTCCAAGAGAATGTGGGATCAGGTGCGTAAGTTTAGGGGTCTACACCTCCTACACGGTCCCCATTCTGTCAACAGCTGGCAGCCAAACAAACTTGCAGGAACAAGCAGACATATTGGGCCAACACTTCCAAACAATATCCAGCTCAGCGAATTATTCGGCAGCCTTCCTCAAATATAAAGAAACAGCTGAGAAGCAAAAGCTTCCAATTACAGGAGGTTCTGACAAATTATACAACAACCCATTAACGCTTCATGAAATCAATAGGGTACTCACTGCAGGCAAAAATACAGCACCTGGTCCTGATAGAATACATTATGCGATGCTCGCTCACTTGTCCCCGAAAGCAGTGAAGGCCCTGCTTCGGTTTTTCAACACAATCTGGGAAACAGGTGAAATGCCAAATGAATGGAAGAAAGCAATCATAGTCCCATTTTTGAAAGCCGGAAAACAGCCCACATTAGCGAATAACTACAGACCGATTGCGCTTACAAGCTGCCTTGCAAAATCGTATGAAACCATTATAAATATCCGACTGACATATGTTCTTGAAACAGAGAACTTGTTGGATAGCCATCAGTGTGGGTATAAGAAAGGTTGTTCAACAATTGATCACCTCGTCCGATTAGAAAATGAAGTGCGCAGTGCGTTCCTACAAAAACAACACTGCTTAGCTGTCTTTTTCGACCTCGAAAAAGCGTACGACACGACATGGAGATTCGGAATTTTGAGGGATTTGGCAGACTTGGGGATTCGAGGCAAAATGCTAAACTGCCTCACTGGCTTCCTGTCGAACCGAACTTTTCAGGTGCGTCTTGGCAATGTGCTATCACATGTGTTCATTCAAGAAAACGGTGTACCTCAGGGCTGTGTTTTAAGCACAACGCTGTTTGTGGTCAAGATGAACTCTGTTAACAGGATCATACCCACCACACTAATGCACTCACTTTACGTGGATGATCTTCAGATCGCGTGCCGTGCATCGAATATGACAACCTGTGAACGTCAAATTCAAATCACTTTAAACAAACCTAACAAATGGGCATCTGAAAACGGGCTCCGATTCTCCTCGGAAAAAACTGTTGCTGTTGTTTTCTCCCAAAAGAGAGGCTTACAACCGGACCCCATCCTGAAACTAAATGAAGCAGTATTGCCAGTGAAACAGGAACACAAGTTTTTAGGTATCGTATTTGATAAAAAATTGAACTTCCTTGCTCACATAAACTACCTGAAAATTAAAGCAAACAGCGCACTCAATGTTCTCAAAGTTCTGTCCCATAAGCGATGGGGCTCTGACCGTAAGTGCCTGCTGCAGATCTACCGCTCTCTTGTACGTAGTATGTTAGACTACGGTAGCATAGCATATGGCTCTGCCAGACGCTCATGCCTCCAACGACTAGATCCCGTCCATAATAAAGGGCTACGCTTAGCGACAGGCGCCTACAGAAGTTCGCCAGTTGTCAGCCTGTATGCGGAATGTAACGAACCATCCCTAGAACAGAGAAGAACGCAACTTATGTTTGAATACGTTCTCAGAATTTATTCCCTGCCAAACCACATATGTTACACATCATCACGCATGGCGACAAACGCCTACACTATGCCAACAAGCCAAATACCATCAAACCGCTGATGCTCAGATTTGAAGCAAAAAGTCGTGAGTGCAATGCCCCCCCCCCCCCCCCCCGAAGCACTCGCTGTCATGCCACGATCGGCCAGACTAGCTCCGTGGACTGATTTTACGAAATTTTTCGATCTATCGCTGGCACATCTAAAGAAACAAAGTACACCACGTGAACATATCCTACAGGAATTTCGCATGGTGCAGGAAACTTACAACAATTACAAAGAATTCTATACAGATGGTTCCAAAACAAATACATATGTCAGAAGTAGCGTTGTCGAAGATACATGGGAGCGTACAATTAGACTGCCGCAGTTTGTCTCGGTCTACACGGCTGAATGTTACGCTTTGTGGATGGCACTTCAAAGGATTATAAATAATGGATACAAAAAAGCAGTGATATACACAGGTTCTCTAAGTGCTTTGAAGGCTTTGAACTCACGGTCTCAGTATGAACCTATTATTGGTAATATTTTAAAGACACTTTCATACCTAAGTAAAGGTCAGTCCATACGTTTCTGCTGGGTCCCTAGCCACGTCGGGATCCCAGGAAATGAAAGGGCGGATCAGCATGCAGCAGGAGCACATCTCAATGTTTCTAACGTAAGTGTATACCTAAGGGACGGAATTAAAGCGCTTCGTAAATCATTAAGACTCAAATGGCAAAGCGAGTGGGGATCAAGTACAAACAACAAACTTCATCTCATCAGGCCTGTACTTGGTGAATGGAAGACATGTTACCATCAAAAACGGTTCATCGAGGTTGTCCTATGTCGACTTCGAATAGGTCACACGCATATTACACATAACTATCTTTTGGCAGACGAAGAACCACCAACATGCGATAGATGTCATGAACGATTAACAGTACTACACATCTTAACAACCTGTCCAAACTTGGAAACTCAGAGACAAAAACATTTTCATCTGCTTTATAAGTTACACATACCATTACATCCAGCGTTACGTTTAGGTGAAGAACCTTTAATACCACTTGCTAATGTCATGAGCTTCTTAGACGAAACAGAATTATTAAATAAGCTTTAAGCACTACAATCTACGTCATATATAGTACAGGGAGCTTTATAAACTTCCGCAACCTGTAGCACGGCCTCTTCGAAGAGGCTGTTGTTGCGGCGCCTATTTTAATATAAAGCACCTGCCTCCTGGCCCTTGGTAACAAGGACACAGGCTAGGCAGCAGTGCTATGTACATATCTCAACAGCTTTAACATGGTCATCTCATGCTAAATACATACCCATTGATCATCCCGCGTATCATGCTCATAATTTTAATATATATATACAATATATTTTACGCTTCTATACAGCGAGTGATCTTAGGCCTTTCTACAGCCAAACCGCACTATTCATTTTACGCCATATGCCATAGATGACCACATCCTCATAGCCATGGACATAGCGTCTGTTGCCTTATAGTACCGGTTATCGGCCTTTGAAGTTTTGTTTCGTTTTTCCCTCCCTCACCATGTGTCTGGCGCAGTATAGCCGTAGTTGCTCTTGCGCCAATAAAATAAACCTAACTAACTATGTTTTGTAGTTCGTCGCCGTCATTGCTAAAGAGTACAATGTCGTCTGCAAATCTTAAATTGCTGAGATATTCTCCGTCTATTCGAATTCCCTGGTCTTCCCAGTCTAGACGTTTGAAGATTTCCTATAAACATGCAGTGAATAGCATCGGGGATATCGTATCTCCCTGTCTCACACCTTTCCCGATCGGGATTTCTCTGCTTCTCTCATGTAGGAGTAGTGTGGCTGTGCAATCTTTGTATATGTTGTTTATGGTTTTCACATATACGCCAGGTACATCTTGTCGACGTACAGCTTCTAGAACTGCTTGTAATTCTATGGAGTCAAATGCTTTCTCGTAGTCGATAAACCCCACATAAAGAGGTTTGTTATATTCCGCGTACTTCTCAATTACTAGGTTGATAGCGTGGCTGTGGTCCATTGTCGAGTAACCTTTCCTAAAACCAGCTTGATCTCTCGGTTGGTTAAAGTCGAGGGTTTCTCTTATCCTCGTAGAAATTACTTTTGTAAATAGCTTGTATATTACTGGGAGCAGGCTGATTGGTCTGTAATTCTTTAACTCCTTTATGTCACCTTTCTTGTGGATAAGGATTATATTAGCATTTTTCCAGCTGCGCGGTACACTATATGTCTTGATACATTTCGCGAAGAGCGATGCAATTTTTTCAAGCATAATATCTCCTCCGTCTTTGATCAAGTCCGCTGTTATACCATCTTCACCAGCTGCTTTACCGCGGGACATGCCTTTGGCAGCTTTATTGACTTCGTCAGCGGTTATACATGGAATTTCGGTGTCCTCCTCTGGTGCTGTTTCTATTAAGGTTGTATGGTCTGTCTGATAGCAGTACAGTTCCGAGTAGAAGTCTTCTGCTACCTTTACGATGCCGTTGAAACTGTTGATAACGTTACCTTGTTTATCTTTTAGCGGATGCATTTTGTTTTGTCCTAAGTGCAGTTTCTTTTTGACCGATTTAGTGCTGGTGCCTTTTTCTACTGCTGTCTCTATTTCTCTCACGTTAAAGTTTCTTACATCTCTTTGCCTGGCTTTACTGATCAATTTTGATATTTCTGCGAATTCTATCTTTTCTTTTGATGAAGTTAATTTCATTTTTTGGCGTTTTTTTTTATTAAGTCCTTAGTAGATTGGGACAACTTACTTGTTGCTTGCTTTGTTGTTTTACCCCCGACGTCTATCGCAGTTTCAAGGATTGTTTTCATTAGGGTTTTGTTTATTTCTTCTAAATCGTCACCGTTTACGTCCAAGGCCTCGAACTGGTTGCTTAGGGCGACTTTAAATTCTTCGTCCTTCGCTCTGATTACCTCTACATTGCATTTTTTTCTAGTAAATAATTTAGTTCTTGTTTTCTTTAGGTTCAGTACAATCTTTGCCCTTACTAATCTGTGATCCCTACATTTTATCTTCCCCGCTACTTCTGTGTCTTGAGTTATACCTGGTTGTTCGCACATTATAAAGCCAAATTCATTCTTTGTTTCCCCGTTAGGGCTTTTGCACGTCCACTTCCTATTCTTGTGTTTCTTGAAAAACGTATTCATTATTCGGAGCTGGTTCCTTTCGGCAAATTGTACTAGCATTTCCCCACGGTTATTCCTACTGCCGACGCCGTAGTTGCCAATCGCCTGCTCTCCACTTTGTTTTGTTCCTACTTTTGCGTTGAAAACACCCATGACTACCGTGTATTGTGTCCGTACTTTCTTGATTGCTAATTCGATATCCTCGTAGAATTGCTCTACTTGTTCATCGTCATACACTGCAAACGGGTTTCAACCCTTTAGGGAGTTTTAGGCCCGTGTCATAACTGACTCCATAACGGGCATTCGCAAAACTCCCTTAAGAAGGGAGCTTTATTAACTCCCTTGTTATTGGTGTTTCAGTGGGGTTTCAAGGGAGTTCGTTTTTCCTCGTTTGAACCTTAACGCCGCAGGGTTTTTGTGGGGTATGTAGGGAGTTTACTATGCTCCCTCGCGAGTTGTCATTCGGAGCTCGTTATAGCTCCTTTGAACGCCGTTACGGTGGGAGCTTTTAAGAAGAAACTTGGGAGTCTTTTTAAGTTGCTTTCAGCGCCATTATGATGGGAGCTTTTACCAGCAGCTTTGGGAGTAATTAATATTCTCTTTAAGCACCACCGAAACTGGTGTTTCTACGAGGAACACTGGGAGTTTTTACGATTTGGTTGGGGAGTGCTTTCTAGCTCTTATTTAGAGCTTTTACAGGTATTCTCGGGAGCTTTTAGTAATTCTTCATTTGTTTTTTAATAGGAACTGCCAGTACCTTTGGTGTGTAGCAGGCTGGTTCTTCAAAGCATCCACTGTATAGTGCGCATTCAGGACGGGAAAGAGCAAGAGACATGTAACATACACACGGCGTGCCGTGTGTGTGTTACGTGTTACTTGCTCTGTCCCGTCCTAGATGCGCTATACAGTGGATGCTATGAACCACCAACAAGCCCGCCGTGCAACCCTGGTTCTTCAAGGACGCCACAGACATAAGACAAAGCAAAAGAGCGAAGACATAAGACAACGCAAAAGAGCGAAAACATTTTATTGAAGTTGCACGTGACGTGTTCATCACTGTACGACAGCATAATGAGAGTGAAACAATTTATATCCCAACAATTTAGACCCCTAAGACCCCAACATCGAAGCAAGAGCGTCATTGCTGGGGTATTAGGTGCCAAAGCCACGATAAGACTACGAAGCAAGCTACAGTGGAGGGCTCCAGAAATTCTGACCACCTGGGCTTCTAAAATGCACTGACATCGCACAGTACACAGGCCTCTAGCATTTCTTCATCCAAATACAACCGCTGCGGCCGGAATTGAACCCACGACTGCAGCCAGGCAGCACAACAAATTATGACAGAGGGATGGAAGAGAACTTCAGTACACGTCATGCACGCAAGCTGCGATTTTCACATGCTCCTTATAATGGCGCAAACGCTGTCAAAAGCACCACAGGCAAGGCAAAATGAACGTAAACGTACCACCGATGTCTGTGCCATCATAAGTTATATCTACATACAGTTATATTATGTTATACTCTCGCGTAACATGCAATCTGAATAAGGAAAACAGTGAATATTGCGAAACCGATTTTTTTAAAATACATCAAACTACTCAGCTTGAGAACATGACAGTCCACAGCACAATGGTAACAATGGTGATCAACTGCACTTGAACAGGTGATGTCTTTGGTAAAAGTCAAGATTTCAAACATGCGGACTTGCCTTTGTCAGGCAAAATCTTCGCTCTAGCAGGTTTATAAGAATGCTCTACCCCTCTACCCCAAGTGAACTAAACGGGTGCATGGGGTAAGGCAAGGAAAATCAGTATGTTCAACCAAAGGAATTGCATTTACGGCAAGAATAACGACAGTCCTGCCCACCCTCCCAAGCATGCAATACAGAAACCGAAATTATAACTGCGCAGGAGCCCATTCAGTAGGCTGTTTTTGAGCTTACAGACTTTTCACAGTGATCAGTTTGCACGCCGCATGCCAGAGGCCACCACAAGTATGTCGCCAATCAACACCCGATTTGGGTACCAGCTTCTCCACGCTCCAGGAATGCTCTGCTAAAAGGTCAGGATTAGTCTAGCTTTATTTCTTCAAATGAGGACAAGCAGAGACATTTTGCGTTGTCAAATTACAAAAATGTACTGGAGACCTTAATGGGCTCACTTTTTGATGACTTACAACCACAATACATCCGCATCAGCTGTACAAGCAGTGCACGCTTTACGAACACTTATAATGCACACAATCCCGCAGGGTGAAATAAGTTAAACTGTCATGCACTAGAAATCACTGCTCAGCCGACATATCATACAGCAGCAACACAGTATCATCATCGCTACTGCAGCTGCACTACAGGTGAGTGCTGCGTCTTCTCCATTCAAGCAGACATCAGGCTACTATATTTGTTGCCATCAGCCGGAAACATAACATTGAAGATAGCAGTGTATGGACATAAGGATAAAGAGAAGTACGATAATGTTGCCTCTGGTGTGTTAACCAAAGTTACGTCAGCCACCCACTCACTGCTCACGTTAGTTAACAAAATAGCAGCTGTCTCAGCAGTGCCTGAGGCCTTCGTAGTCACTGTAAACAAATGAGCAGGCATTGATCAGAAGGCACACAATGGCAGCTGTTATCACAGGATCAAATACTTCACCAATCACAGGCACAGTAAATCTTCTATAGTATGAAGAGAAGTTTTTAAATTTACTGGGCAGTAAAAAGAAAAAGCACACTTAATAGAAACTGGGCTCTATCAAGTACATAGCCTACTTCCCATTGCTTGTTTTTTTTTTGAAAAACTAAACACACTAGACTGACAATATGCAACGATTTACGTTACCACTCACTGTTGTCAGCTGCATCATTGTCATTGTACTACAGTGTTTACCAATGACATGCCTGCTGGCTAACCAGCTGAGTGTTGAAATAGGTTTAATCAACTGCACATTAACTGACGTCATTGCGAGCAGACAGAATAGCAACGAAAACACTGGTGCAAGTGTCACATCGTTGGCACCGTACTGACAATATGAACTGGCGGTGACAAGAACATTACTACAGGCCATGAGTGCATTCTCTACATGCCATCTGCTTCTCGTCCAGGGAAGCACTTCATCAGCTTGATAAAGTGCCCGTGCACTCTGAATATGGAAAAGAAAGATTTCAAAACGATGTAGGACTGCATCCTAATAAGATTCTCAATTAAATGAACAGCTTGTTTTGGTAGGGAATAGGGCAAGGGTTTTGCAGTTTCATAAGCAGAGGACACAGCAACAAGAGACAATAGAGAAAAAGAACACTGGATGAATGCCAACTGCCAATTGAAAACTTGTGCCAAAACACTTGCCATGTACTGATGTATGTCAGACTGTTCTCAGCAAGGACCAGCCAGAACAAAATGCTAGCCAATCAGATAATGTATTTTACTGTACAAGGCAAATTAAGCCTACATGATGCATTCTATCAATAATTTCTGGTTGCATCAGGTCCTGTGAATGTACAATATTATGGTGCTAGCAAACTGGGGAACACAGCCACATTCTTGGCAGTGATGTGACAGATGCAATCTTGCCTGGCTCTAGCAGTTGCAGATAAGGGGGCTGAATGCACCATTTAAGTGGGGTGTGCTCGGTCCTAGTGGTCTTCGCTTTATCCATACCTCCCTTTGCAGCTGCCTTAAAGGGACCCTGAAACGGTTTTGACGATTTTGTGCAAACATGGTGATCCGGTAGAGCGGGTCACTAGGACCATTACAGGACAGATTTTAGCGCTGTGCGTAAAGTGTGTAATTTACAATAAGGTTTTGAACACGCGTATCGCAAAAGGTCGCAGCGGCTCGCCAAAAAGCGTTTTCAAACGCCCCCGTCATCGAGCGATCGAATGAGAGGTCGCTGATTGGCCCCGACCCAAGTGACGTGCACGTAATTTTCAAAACCTAGCTGCGAACAACGTGCTTCTACAACGTACTCCTTCGTTTCAGCCAACGGTATCATCGCGGCATCTGGCGGCGTCACACGAGTCGCCGGCGCTCTATTACAGAGGCTAGCACTGCCGAGGCGGGCGACCTCAGTGAGGATATCGGGGCGCTATGTCACTAAGGGAGGCTCGGAAGAGCGGCTGACGCGGGAGGCGCTGTCGTCGCTAGCGCGCACTCCGCAGCAGATCGAGTTGAGGAGGAACAGCAGTGGTAAGGAGGAAGGCGACAGAAATAAGCCCATAGCTACCTTAGCGCATTGTGTTTCGCCTTATTTATGGTGTGAATGATTTCGCAATTGTGTTGCCTAATCAGTGACGCAATGTCAAAAAACGTTTCAGGGACCCTTTAACCTTCAGAGTTTGCGATTTGCCAGTCTACTCTGGAATAAAGCCCATGCCGCTAGCAGGCACAGGAATTAAAACTTGAATGTTGAAGCAAGAAGCAATGGGTGAATCCATGTATGCAGGAAAGTACTGCTACATTACTGAGCTGACCTTGCTCAGCATCATGCTATGCTTTCCAGCTGTCCAACTTATGGTGCCGTACAAGCCTTTCCGTGGCCTAGTTATTTCTGATGTTCTCAACCAGCCACATGTTTTCAAAGTGCACCCTGAGATGAAGCACATTTAATTACACATCAGGTCACACTGAGGAAGTAATGTGGCAGCACTGTTTTCTTTTCACTTTGTCATAAAAAAAATTTGTCTCTCATGTGCTGGCTGACAGCCTCAATGCATAAACGCTTTGGCAGAGACATGCTTTTCACAGTAAAGGTTATCTCCCACTGTAGAAAAACTTTTACGGAGCATTAAGAAAGGTGGCAGTAGGGCGCATAATGGCACTGAGCAAAATGAACTTAGGAAATAGCTGTACTTTCCTTTGTAGCATATGGATTGACCCATACCAATGTATGTGGCCTCTCACTACAATGTTCCAGTTTCAGTTCCTGCCCCAAATAAGTTCTGCAGACCCAATGACAATCATGAACTAGTTCAAAAGCTAAAAGTCGGCTGCAAAGTAAGAGACATGAGCAGTTACGCCTTATGCTATACTTTAATGGTATATTCACTCCTACTTTCTGATGATCATGTGTTAGTTGGCTGGATGAGCCATTGCAGCACAGTAGACCCTTGAAGGGCAGTCCGGCGATTTTTCAGTGTCCACAGATCTTAGTGAAATCTTCAATGTATGTTCTCATTGTCACTGTAATAATATATGCCAAGTCAGGCAGTTGCAAGTCATTTAGTTTTCCTGAGAATAAATTTTGAAACTTTTTACCAGATTCCCATGCGGGCCACCTTCCGTTTTTGGCGTCATTACCTCCAACACTGCCTACCTGAGCAGGCGAGCTGTCAAGAGCAATACGGTGACACTTCAGTGCTCAAATTGTCGCTGTAAAGTTTAAAAAAGCTGGCATAACTCAATATATTCCCAGATTACATCGCCAGTTTCATTTTTCTGGTACCAGCTTCATATTTCCTGATGATTAGGACACTTGTGAGGTCACGGCATACACTGCATCATTCGGTTATATAAAATAATGTGAGAGTTTTTGAGCAAATTGAACTACCCTTCCTGCTATAGGTTTATCAGTGCCATTGGAAAAGAGCGATATCAGGAAATGGTGAAAAAACTGCCAGAGTTGCCCTTTAAGATGAACTTGAAGGGACCGTGAAAATTTGTCCCTCTTATCAGAAGTACCCCAAAAAGGTGACAAGATAACTGGTGCATCCAAATAACTCTCAATTAAAATAGTAAACGAAGTAGGTTTACAATGGGGAGCCAAGTGTAAAAGGTCCACTTATTTTGCCTCTGCATGAGACAGGATGTAGCTTCAAGCATTCCTGCATGGGTTTATCCCCATATGTGTATGTCAGGCTGATATGGTCAGAATGTTGTTATTCTCATCAACACATCAGGACATTATCATGCTTCGAATACATGTGGCCACATCATTTCCTATCTTGACGGGAACTAGTTGGCTCCCATCTGGCTGACCAAACCCGAAAAATAAAAAGGCTCATTGTTCACCGTCACTAGAGTAACTTAAGTTAGTCAGACACCAAGCAGCTGATTTGGTTTATTAAACAGATTTTTTTACACTGAGTGGAAACCAATCAGATGTTCCACATCGTTTGCTACTCCCAGAGTTCTTAACAGAGTTTACTGTATTATGCATATTATGAATTTGTGAATACATTACAAACCCCTGGAAGGCTAAGCTAGCATGCACTTGTCTCATAATTGCTGGAATTGTGGATGTACCATCAAGTCGTACCATCAAGTTTGCCAAGATAGTGCACTAGCAGGGTTCTGATGCAACAGGAAATTGTCAAAGCAGCCCATGTCACCACTCTTCAAAGCATGGCTCAAATTTGGGCTACTTGGTACATGTTGAGAATAAGTGGGGAAACCCTGCACTCCATAGGTGGCTGTTCCGAGGAAGTGCCCCATGAACGGGCGAACAGTTGATGATAGTCTGCATCCACTCGGTAATGTCTTCTTGCATACTTGTTTGTATTTATGCAGCACAAAATTTCCTAACCTATGCTCAGCATGCATCAAACAAAACCCTCGACTGTATTGCATAGTAAGAAACTCCTGCACTTCAACGTGCCACAATAGGCATATCTCTTTTTTCCTACTGTCCTTGAGCACGGTGTGTGACACATGTCAGTACATGGCACGTCTTTTGGACGCGTTTTCAGTTGGCAATTGACACTTGACCTGCAGCTAGCGGTTATGTGTTTCTTGCTGTCATGCTGTCCTTTAGTACTTATGAAACTGCTTTGATTTATATGTCGCAATGTAGAAACCACATTACGGAAATGTGTTAGCAGAATTATGTATAGCATTGTGTTCATTGAAAGAGAAATGTAGCAATGTAGCACCACACACCTATGGATGTAAACAAGGTTATATTGGCAAATAATATATATTGCAACAAGTATATAAAACGACTATGCTAAAAGCAACCACTCTTACTTCATACAGTGTATGCTACATGCTCAATGCACTTGAAAGTACTGTTGCCTATGTACTACAACAGCATACAGCAGCTATCGTACTGAACAATAACCCAGAACAGCCCTCACATCCATCATCCTGTCTCCTTTAGAAGCTCTTCAGTTCATTGACCCTTATAAACTGGCAAAGAACACTGAACATTTACAGACTTAGTGGCCAGAACTACTCAATATGTATTCAAGTTTCTAATATTCATACACTCGTAATTTTAACACATTACTGAAATGTGAAATGTATTTTTCTTTACGTGCAATAGATAACACATGAATCCCTGAAAGGCATCATTCTCTGCAACTTTCTGGCACAGAAATAGGCTGCAATTTTAGCCACTATAGCACACATAAAGTATATCATCACAAAGATTCATTTAGTACAAAGACCCAACACTTATGCGAATGCACGGTGTTGCATTGTACTAAGCATGCATTTCAAAATGCGCGTGTTCTGTTTAAAAAGGAGCCTTCGTGTGGATCCTGAAGATCAAGGCAGAAAAGCTGAAGCTGCACAAGCAACCGTGGCCTTCATAGGAAAAGGATCCATACAAAGTTCAATGATACCGTTGAGACAGCAGGAAATGAAGAGAGAGTATCCTGAAAATAAACACATGAATTAGGTACTAATGAATTTGCTAGGTGACACCACTTGATTACACCAATACAGCATTACAGGCTGTCGAAGGAAACTAGGTAGCACAAATAAAACAGACTAGACAAAGAAGAAACACACAGTACCCTCAAACAGGTTACCACTCATGACTAATCTTTATTGTGATTCGTCTATTTTAATGTATACAGCACAGCCAATGGGTACAAATGCACTGCACATCATGGTCATAATCCGTTATCTTCAGTGATATGCGCGGCTAACACATCTAAGGGCTAGAAATCCTTGCCGCGCAAGGCAACGGATGTGTCACTTACACAGGCGCCACCTTTCTAATGTGACTTAATAAACAAGCGTAACGGGCTAGTTGGTATAGATCCATCTTCGTAAGAAGCGCAAAAACTACACACAGGGACAGCTAGAAAGAAAGACACAACACAAGCGCTTGTGCAACTGAGCGTTTATTCGGAAGCGCGACATATAAAAAGGAAAGAAAGAAGACAAACAAAAAGCCCACGTGTCATATCGGTTATTACTCATCCATTATTGCCCAACACACCATCCAAAAACCGAAAAACCGAAACAAGCGCTTGTGTTGAGTCTTTCTTTCTAGCTGTCCCTGTGTGTAGTTTTTGCGCTTCTTACGAAGATGTTTCTAATGTGGCAATGCCTCCAAAATTTACCTAGCATTGCCACTCCTGCCCAGAATCCTAATACTACTGTACAATGGCACATAGGTGCAGGATCTACAATGCGTAGGTAAATGGAACGAAGCCTTATTTACAACAGAAGCTCGTGTTCCTCTGCTTGAACACTGACGCAACAGCCAGTCTGTCTGATATACGCTTTACCACACGTGAGAGGAATCTTGTAAACTATGCCTACAGGGCAGACAACATACCACGTGGTATAGTTCTTCTCACAAGTGGGTTTCTTTGGTGGTGCCAAAATACGTGGCCAAAGCCCAGCGAGCTTGCGTGGCACTGAAAACGCAATAGGCACATTGTACACTCAGCCACATTTTTTTATTTGTGCGATACCTTATGCACATACAGCACCGCTTCAGGTCTTTAACTTCTGAGCACATCCTCATGTTGCTTTTTGCCCTTCATTTTGTGAAGGAGCATCCCAGACACCACTATCAGTATTGAGCGAGGGAAATCACCTGCCTGCAGGTGCTCAGTCTGCCACTTAGAACTACCCTGTACCAAGAGCACACAAGACTTCACCAGTACCGATTCAAGGCATTGGGCTGTGACTGCTCACTTTATACGTTACTATGTGTTGAGTAATATGGTAAAAGCTCTTTACGTGCATGCAGAGTGTACATCCAGCAAATCTGTTGTCCACTAAAATGCATGTTCACGTCTAAAACTGCACCTTGTCAATGTTAGGAAGCTAGAGGTAGTAGGCAACACATTTTATGGGCGTACTCTCCGCGTGCTCGTAAAGAGCTTTTGCCATGACTTGGCACATAGTAAGGTAGTAAAACGAGCAATTGCAGCCCAATACCTTGAACCGGTACTGTCGAAGTCTTGTGTGCTCTTGGTACAGTATAGTTCTAAGTGGCAGACTGAGCACCTGCAGGTAGCTGATTTCCCTTGCTCTATACTGGTAGCACTATCCAAGACATTCCTTCAGAAAATGGAGAGCAAAAAGAAACGCGAGACGCTCTCAGAACTAAAAGACATGGAGTGGTTCCCTACGTGCATAAGGTATCACACAATCTAAAGAATGTGGCTGAAAGGAACAATGTGCCTATTGCATTTTCAGCGCCACACAAGCTCACTGGGCATTGCCCATGTATTTCGGCACCACCAAAGGAACCCGTTTGTGTGAAGAACCATAGCACAAGGTATGTTGATTGCACTGCACGTGTAGTTTGAGATCCCTCTTACACGTGGTAAAGTGTATATCGGATATCATACAAACTGGTCGTTGCGTCAATGTTCGAGCAAGGGAACACAAGCTATCTGTTATTAGTAAGGTTCCTTTCCATTTACGTACACATTACAGGTCCTACACCTGCGTGCCATTGCTCAGTAGTATTAGGATTCTGGGCAGGAGTGGCAGTGCTAGGGAAACTTTGGAGGCATACCACATTAGAAAGAAAGGTAGCACCTGTGCAAGTGATAAATCCATTGTCTTGCGCGGCAAGGAG
This sequence comes from Hyalomma asiaticum, assembly GCA_013339685.2. Lineage (NCBI taxonomy): Eukaryota > Metazoa > Arthropoda > Arachnida > Ixodida > Ixodidae > Hyalomma > Hyalomma asiaticum. The sequence goes on from JABSTT010001805.1 coordinate 47,764, forward strand.
TTGTAGCTCTTAGATACAATGTGTTAATCCGTATCTTTGGTGATATGCACAGCTATGAACATGGTGTGCAGTGCGTTTGTGCCCATTGGCTCTTCTTATTATTAAGAGACGAATCACAATAAACATTAGTGGTGAGTGGCACCATTCTGGTGTACTGTGTGTTTCTTTTAGGAAGTTTAAACTCCTCCAGCCACAGTTTAAAGAGAGCCCGACGTGTGTGTTTCTTCTGTGTCTAGTCCTTTTTATTTGCTCTATCTAGTTCCTTTGACAGTATGAACCAACTAGCCCAGCAACAATTCCTGTTAAGCATAATAGGCTGTTTGAGAGCGCTTTGGTCATAATAAATTGTTGAACCGAGAATGTAATTGGGGCCAACATGTCGACAAGAGGACCTTTCTTCATCAGGGTAGCAGCTGCCTTCCACAGCAGCCTCTTTTTATGCCTTGCTCATGCTGCCCCTACATGCAATGTGGAGAAGACCAAGCTTGTGTACAGAGGATGAAAACACACAAGCTTAGATACATGTTCCCTTCCACTCTTGCTCCTTTACCTTTGCAGCTGGAGAAGCATCAGCAAGCCATAAAAAGAGGTTGCTATGCAATGAAGCTGCTACCGTGAAGAAGAAAGGTCCTCTTGTCGAAATGTTGGCTCCAAGTACATTCCTGGTTCAACAATTTATCATCACTTTATCGCTTCATGTTCTCCGTGAACAACTACTTTGTTTTGATTGATAGCGCTTGGTTACACATTGCCACCACACCTAATGTAGCCTGCCTGTCCAAGGTGTCAATACGAATGATGGCACATTAACATAGTAACAAGCTACATACACTTCTTGGAGAAAAGCGGAAGCCGTGTGCTCTGTGCGCTTCTACTTTTCTTCATGATGGTTATCAACATGCCGAAACTGCCAATTTATATGCACTTGTCGTCCAAGATGTGTCACGACACAATGAAAGTCGCAAACATGTTTTTCGATGAAAGATCCCTATGATTTCCTGAATGATTTAAAACTTGTGCTGATAGAGAGGTAAGTGAGCATGAAGAAAATCAGAGGGATAACCATGCGGGCCAACTACCGGCAACACTGCGTCAGACACATGCAACATAAACAGATTAGTAAAAACACCAGTAATACTTAAACAAAGCTTAGCAAGACAAGGATTTGCCTAGGCTCAAAAGTGTGAATTCGTTATGATGTAAAGCCACTGATTGTTGACTGACGCATCTGTTGCAGTGTACATACAGACCATTCGACTAGATTCAAGGATTCTTTAGGCCAAATTTAAGAAGGAACAAAAGAAGCTTTTTCATCCACTTTCATAAGATATGCATTTTATAAATATTGATATCTTCTTCCTCTTGGTTACAATTTCTCTCTACAGCCACTATGTGGGTCTCCTTTTCCTGTGGCTGACCTGAGCGTGCTGTTTGCCCCGGCTAATGGTGTTAGGTCATTGTTTGCCTTCAGCATATTCTCTCAGACATTTCAACACTTTGTGGAGCTTGGGCTTTCCTCTTGAAAACAAGTGCACCCCTCTTGTTATTTCCTTCAGCATTTCCTTTTTTCCTTTTAGCATTCTTCCACCCGCAGGCAAGGCACCAATGCCTTGCCTGCTGCTTCAGCTGCCTCTCTTCTGTTACCTGCACCAGAGCTCTTTACAGCACAAAAGATAAGTTGGCTAAAATTAAGAGATAATATTTCAAAATAAAGAGAGCTGTGCTAGTTCTCAAGCTAGCCTTCAAAAGGAAAGTGGATAAATATATTCTGATCGCGAGGTGTTCAGTATCAATCCACATTTGGTAGGCTTCATCTCACCTGGTTTTCGCTTGCGAACAAGCCAAGCGCACAGGTACAAGTTACTACTCTGGACACAGTTAAATTTGCTATCTTATTTCCAAATGCTCAAGAGGGCTACTACAGCCTCTCCGATTGGCTTAAGATGCCATCATTACAGATTGCCTAGTCATCACAACTTCTGCCTCTCACCACTTTTTTAGTTGTGCCCACAAGCTCCCAATCACTCGCAGTTGAGTACGGGCAAGCGAACACCCTACTTTCAAGGAATTCAAAGAGCGCATCCATTTCCAAGGTTTTCAAAGGGCCTCGATCCAAGGTCTTTAAGGATATCAAGTAGCTGTACATACCCAGTGCCACCAAACATTCTAAAATAGTATGCCTCTGAAATTTCCCACGTTCCTATTGCAATGGCAATCAAACACACATCCTGCTTCAAAATCAGGTTGGCAGACACCACATTTATGGTGCACATCTTGGTTCCATTCATAATGAGGGAAGTTAAGGCACACAAAAGCCAACTGTTATCTGGAGGGGAGTATCACGGTGAGAAAGATAAGACATAAAACTGATCTTCACATGCTCAGGAATGATAGTACCATCTGTCAATTGGTAAACCTGTAGGCATACACTAGAAAAATGTTTAGGCATTTTATCTCTTGCCTACACAAGTTAATCAAAGGCTGAGTAAGGCACTTTAATGCACGACAGCTTATATGCCAAGCCTCAATGAACAAACACATCTAATGGTTGAGGCTTGGCATATCAACAGTAATTTAAATGCATGCACAAGTCTCCCTTCGGTCACCTTTTGTAGAAAGAGACGAAATTACTAAGCAGTTATTGCTCGTGCAGACCTGCACGTATACCAATTGACATGTGGTGCTGTCATTCCTGACCATGTGCAGATAAGTTATGTTTTTTTTTTTTTTCACCACAGTGTTCCTGTTCAATTGCTTGTGTTATCTACTTCTCTTATGTTTATGTCGCACACATTAACTCCTTTCATTATGGATCCATTCCTCAGCTCATGCTCGCCTATGTTGAATGTCTTTCCATCTGTCATGTCATTTTGTGTTATATTAGAAAATTGGTTACAGATGCATCGGTCAACCACCAGTGGCTTTACACGACAAGGAATTCACCCTTCTGAGAACAGGCAGACCTTAATCATGTTAAGCAGTGTCCAAGCATCATTGCTGGTTTTATCAGCCTACCGATGTGACATCTGTCTTTGACGCAGTATTTGATAACCTTTCTCACCTTGTGCTTATATGTGCATGTGCTTTTGAGACCAATGTAAGTTAGTTGGTAATTAGTGCTAGTGGGTCTCTCCTTGCTGTCCTTCATACTCAGTTACCTCTCTCTCAGCACTGAAGTGCTTTCCACAGCATATCCTGCACCATGAATGTAAACCAAGGAAGTTATGAGACATATTAAATAAGTGGCTAAGTGCATTCATTGCCCCCATGCCCTCTTACACACTTAGATAAGAGATGAACAAAAGGATGGGAATGGACTGAGGGGTCATTTTGTCACTCAACACCACAGGCAACCAAAAACGAAATGAAGGAAAGCATAGATGTGTTGCTTGTAATTTTTAAACTGAACTAAGTAATTGCGACATGAAGGAAAAGTGAGCCCCTTGATCTGCTTCCACCTTGATCTCGATCCAGCAGGGTTGACGCCTACAGCAAACGCGGAAGGATGTGGTCATGTGCCAGTTTATGAAAAGATCATGTGCTCTGTGATGCCATCTTGCAAAAAAACACCTAGGGCTGTGCACAGGATGTAGCACAGTGGCAGCATAAGCTAGGCTTTGCTGCGTGCTCTCATTGTCCTTTTTTGGTCTTTTTCCATTCCTGCTTCCTCTCCCCTCTTCCACTCCCGTGGTCTCCTTGTGCTGCTTCCTCTTGTTATTTGCTGTCTGGCTGCTCCTTTTCTTCATCATCATCTTATACTCCTTCGCTTGTTCTTCCTTTTTCTTCACTGTCATCTTTTTCCTCCGCTTTGTTGTCATGGTCACCTTATTCCTCTTTGTCTTTTTCTTCACTGGCATTTCCTTCCTCTTCTTTCTCACAGAGAAGCTGTTCTAGATTGAGCCTTCATAAGCGTATGTCCGCCATTTGATGCCACGCAGCCCTACATGATAGAGGGCCAATCCCAAAGGCAGTGCACCATGTGATGTGTAGAAAACTTCAGTTGCTGTGGGGAGTGAGGGTGCATGAGTGCATTTGCATGTGTCCAGTACAAAGTCGCAGGTTTGACCCCTGCAGCCACGGCTGTATTCCCATAGTGCAAAGTCGAACAAAAAAAAAGAAAAAAGTGCATGAGCGGCTACATTGTGGAGCACTTTTAATAAACCACAACTCAACATTAATCCGAAGTTCTACGTTAGGGCAGTAGGTCATTAGGGCAGTAGGCATGCTAAGGCAAGGAAAGAAAGAACAGGCGGCCCATTTGGGATGAGCATCTTGGTGTAACTAACACAGCTTTGCTGTTCACTTTTTGGCCCTCTCTTCCTCCTCTTCTCCTTTTTCCTTATCACTGATAAAACCATAGCCAGCAGCTGACAACATGTGATGTCCTGAAACTTCACTCTTGCCACATCAGAGATGTGGCTGAGAACACAAGATATTCAACCATGTAGTAAGAGTGTGGCACTACCCCATACAGCTGCGCTCAAATCTGCGCAGGCATGGAGCTCTTTTCCTTGTTGTGAGCGATACCGGTTATCCACAACGGCAGCAATGGCAGACAACATCACCACCAATTTAAGTCACTGTAAAGGGCCCATGACAGCTTTTGCTGTGAAAGAATGTTCCGCAATTGATGCAACAGCCATGGGTGGCACTGCTTAGCAATTCCAAGGCTTAGATATTGGTGCGGCCAAAATTGGGCGAGTTGGTGCGCGTCCATTTCTTAAAAGGCAACTCCAGTGATTTCGCAGTGTCCACAGATCTCAGTGAAATTGTCTATATATGTTCTCCTTGGTACTGTAATGATATACGCCAAGCCAGGCAGTTGCAAGTCATATAGCTTTTCTTTAAATAAATTTTAAAGTTTTTTGTCAGATTCCCATGCAGGCCACCTTGTGCTTTAGATGTCAGTACATACAATGCTCCCTACCAAAACAGGCAGGCTGTCAAAAGCAAAACAGTGATGCTTCAGTACTCAAATCGTCACTGTCAAGTTCAGAAAATCTGGCATAACTCAATACATCATTGGATGACCTCGCCGCTGTCATTTTTCTGGAACCAGCTCCATATTTCTGATGCAAAGGAGGCTGTCATGTCTTCGCATAAGCTGCACGAAGCATCTGGACGTTTTGGTTTTGGTTTGAAAACCATTGTTCATTTGGGTATTTCAAATTATTGACAAGTTTCTGAGCAAACTGAACCACTCTGGCTGCTACAGGACTATCAGTACCGTTGAACAACTGGCATATGGCGCACTACTGATCAAAGACCGTTGTGCTACTACTCTGAACCGGGACAAGTTTATCGTTTTTGCCCTCGCCGTCCGACTGATTATCAGGAAAGCCAAGCTGCTGCTTCACACTACAAGCTTGATAAAAGCAGCTCCCCCTTTCTTGAGAATGCTGTGGGCTGTCAAGTTAGTTCCTCTTTACTTCGGTCATACTCGCCAACTCCCTCACACTTTTCTTTGCTGAACCACTGCAGTTTCGCTGATGTCATCAAAGGTCGGTCTCCCAACCCACGGCAGGAAAACTACAAACAACGACGGTTGGGGGAAGGTTCCCGAAAAGTGAACTGCCAAAAATCTCCAATTACTGCCAAGAGAAAAACCATTACCGCCCGTCTTGCTGTGACAATTCAAGAGCACGAAGTGACGACTTAGATGGCCCCGGTACAGGCTTTTTTTTAATCATTAAAATGCTGGCAGGCAGCTTAAGAAGGTTAAAACACTGGATGGGCCTTTAAATCTGAAATGCTGGAGGTCAGCTAATGGCACTGACAGGCAAATACAGTCGACTCTCATTAATTCAAACTCGAAGGGACCCCTGGATTTTGTTTGAATTATCAGGCTGTTTGAATTATCTGAAGTTCTCATATACGCGACTCTGGGTAAGGTGACAGCACAAATTATTTAGACATCTATATTCACACTTTTAAGCATTTCTAGATTCTAACTACACAAAAACAGAAAGCTGTGCGTGTAAGGTCAACAAGTTTATTGACTATCTACTGCTGACCAGACCTTGTAAAAAAATCATGGATGGTCAACTGCTTATTTGCCACATGCGCATTTAGCACAAAGCTCTCGATGCCACTAAGTGCAGCCAGTTGGCAGGGCACGTGCTTCGAAGTCGGCCGGCGGCACCGGCACACCGGAAAAGCAGAGATAAGCCGCGAGCAAGCTTCGTACCCACCGGGCCGTTTGTTTGTTGTTGTTGTTATTTTCGTTTTTTTTCGCCGTTGGCGCAGTATGCTGAGAAACGATTGTGCGGAAAAAACTTTTCCCTTGAAGCTCTAACGCGCTTATTTTTCAATTTTAGACTATTATGATAATCATAAGCACGCAAATTTCCAAATATTGCCGGCAAATCAGCAGAAATTTTCCGGTATGGACAGGCAGAAAGTACGAATTAACCGAATGACGAAGTTTGAATTAAGCGGCTTTTAAACACATTGAAAGCATAGCGGGCCAACCAAAATTTTGAATTTTGTATGAATTAACCGAAAGTACAAATTATCAGAGTTTGAATTATTGCGAGTCTACTGTATACAGCAAGCCTCACTTTAGGAGTAGCACTTTTGTTGCCACTTTTGTAATTCCCCGAGTGCTGCCGAGCACCGATGCTAGGAATGGATTTTTTGTGGGAGTACAGTACCATGGTTAATGTGTGAGATGGCATAGTGCCATTTTCCACAGGTCAACATTTGAAACAGAGCACGGAAAGAAAGTGCAGACCCTTACGTGTTGCCAACAAGGATGTCTGCATACCACTACTCTCATGTAGACTGGTTTCAGTCAGCTGCTGTGGATTATGTAACAAATACTGTGTAGCAGAACAAATAACTGCCCTTCTTCGACAAGGTGCTGCCGTCCCTTGTGGCACCACGAATTTAAGAAATGGCCAAGCAGAAGTACTGCTGACAAACTTCACCAATGAGCGCAAGTACATAAGTAAAGGTACTGTTGTAGCATACCCTGATAAAATTGCCCATACTCAAAGACTGCACTGCTGTGCAGTGGGAAGCAATGACTGATACAGCCCCTTGTGCTCTTGTGTTGATGTTGATCCAAATTTAACACCGGTGGTGAAGCAACATGTTCCGGAATTGCTACACCAGTTCAAGGACTGTTTTTCCTCAATGGCACGTGTGGGTCAAACACTGCTGACTAAACACCGCACCATCATGGAGGAGACAGCGAAAACAATTCAGCAGAATCCGTACCCTGTGGTATGGAAAGAACACAAAGTAATAAAACAACAGGTCAAGGAGATACTAGAGGATGAAGTCATCCGGCCTTCAAAAAGCCCTTGGGCATCATTGGCGGTGCTTGTAAAAAAGAAAGATGGCAGCTTTTGATTATGCATTGATTGTCGGAAGCCAAATCGCATTACATAAAGAGATGTTTACCTTTTGCCACGAATTGGACAGGCGGAGCCATGCGCATTATTTCTTGTCTATAGACCTAATGAGTGCATATCAACGATCGAGGTTAATGAGCGTTACTGAGAAAAGATTGCATTCGTTACACCTGATGGGCTTTACAAATTCACGGTCCTCCCCTTTAGATTATGCTCAGCCACAGCCAAGTTTCAAAGGCTTATGGATGCTGTTCCCTCCGGCCTCAAGTGGGAGACTTGCTAGGTGTGTCCAGTTAAGAACGTCGGTGCATGTCCGACAACTGCTTTCAATTTCGATGAAAAAAAAATTTGCTGTCTGAGTCCCTGGAACAATAAAGCCCATTCCAGTTTTCCAAAAGAAAATTTTGCCTTTGCCAAAAAATTTCAGAAGTGTCCTTTGAGCCGAAACTGCTTTATGTGGATTTTTTTGAAAATGTATTTTTGCCGAGCCCCAAGAAAAAAACTGTCAGAGCTGTGGGTGTGAAAGTATTTTGAGGCACACTATGTACAGCATGCATTGAAGTGATGTTACTATCTTGTAGCATTGGTTCCGTTTTTTAACAAAATAATATTGCAAAAACAGAACATTCTTCAACAATGCCCAAGCTCTAAATTTTCTTGCTGCCTTAGTATAACAGTTAGAATTATCAAATTTTCCCAGAGCATTGTCACATATCAGTTTAACAAGTCTACAAAATATAAATGTCGAGAGGAGAGTGATATCAAACGCTAACCAAAAATAGTTACGTAAGTCATGTCTCCAAAAATGCAATATATTGAAAATCAATTTAGAAAAGAAAGGTCATGTTCAATTTTCTTTAAACTCTCCAGAATTGAAGCCAAAGACATAATCTAACACAATCTGTAAAAACACGGTGCATTATCTTTGTGAGGTCAGAGCTGTAAAACTAGAAATATAGGAAAATCAGTGTTAAGGACATAACCGAGGCAATGTAGGACGTAACTATATTTGCCAGGGTACTATTTTTAGGGCACAATTGTGTCCTGCTGTGGTCACAAAACAGCAAAATCGTCTGTGCCAACGAAATACTGTCGTACCCTGAGTCGAACTACCCAACTAAGGAGAAGGTTGCGGTGGAAAATTTATTGAGGAAAGAGAGGTGCGGGGCCTCTTTAGAGGTCCCTACAGACTAGGTGGAGTCCCTATTCCAGGACTCCATTGGTTGATGCTGCCACCCTAGCTCTCTGGACCAAGGCCTGCTGGGCCTGAAGGTCCGAGCAGCCAAGCAGGGCTGCCTCCCAGTCCTCTCGGGTAGCGTTTGAGTGAGGGTAAGATCTGTGTTGCACTGACAGGCCCACACCATATGGTAGGTGTCCGCCACCTCCCCACAGTGCTGGCATTGTCCGGTGTCCGTAGGTCGAAATGTTTAATTATTGCAGGGCATAGCATTGTGTTGGTTTGCAGCCTTAGCAGGATGTGCTCATCGGCTTTCTTCAACCCCTCTGCGGGGGGGGTAGTGCCGATGGCTTTCCTTAGAATAATTTGAGATTTCCCGATACCGGAGGAGGGGGTAACCTTCCCCGTTTGTCTCCATTGGAATTGAAGTAGGAAACCCAGGAACGAGCAGTTGGGCAGCCACATCTGCATGCAGCCTCATTTCCCCGCAATCCCTCATGGTCCAGTGCCCATATTATGCGTTTTGGGTGAGGATCAACGTCCCTTATGCTACTGCACAATATTCTTTCAGCTAGGGGTGAGATGTGCCCTGCTATGTAGTTACGGCACGCTCCTCACGAATCCATAATAATGCGTTTGGAATCGCTGTGAGAGGCTGCAAGGGCAATGGCGACCTCCTCAGCCTGCATTACGGACGGCCCTGAAGGTCAGTCCATCCACCCGTGTTCCTCCCTGAACAATGGTGGCCGTGCACCACTCCTCAGGGTACGGGCCAGCTATGTCCACATAGTAAATGCCTCTCTTTTGTCCGTATTTCAACTCTAGCGCCCGAGAGCGCTTCCCGTCTCACTGTGTGTTTGTCCCTGTCCATTTTAGTGGGCAGCAGTCGGATGAGAAGGGCTCTGTGCCACAGTTCTGGTACTTTGTCCCATTCCTGGTGGTGGAACTCATGTTTGATGTGCAGTCGCGCTAGCAAACTTTGACCTGAGCTAGTTTGGCTCAGCCGTGTGGAGGAATGCTTTACGGGTGCAGGAATATGATATGGTTGTAGTTCGTAAATATGGAAGGCAATATTTAGGATGCAGGCTGCCTTAAGAGCACCAATTAAATAACCAAGCGAGGATGATTATGGATACACAGCTTTCATTGTAGTTGTTGACGTGGCAATGATCTCTCAGCAGTAACAAGACAACCAAGTGCTCAATCCACTGATCAAATTCCTGAAAGTGCAAACTAAGAATGTGCTGACAAGACAATGTTTTCAAGTGGTTTCCCTTCATTTTGTTTACGCAACAGTGTTCTCTATTGAAAGAACTTCTCTTCAACGGGCAAGAGCCATCAGCTAGTCGCCACTGAAGTCTGCGCAGCGAAATCTTGCAGGCTTGACACAATGAGGCGACATGTAGTCACCTCGGCTACACGGGAACGCTGGCACAAATCCACGACAAATACTAATGGCCAAAGCTTGCAGCAGAGGTCATGCATTAGGTTGGGACCTGCACTGACTGCCAACGTCGTAAAGTGCCACCGACTAAATTGTATGGACTACTGTATCCTATAATAGTGCCAGACGTGCCATTTGACAAGTTGGAATGGACCTTCTTGGCATTCTTCGAATGTCTCAAAGCAGAAATAAATCGGCAATGGTCACGACAGACTACCTCACCACACACAGAAATACCAAGGAAATTCCGTGTGGCACTGCAACTGAGGCGACAATTTCTAAATGGGAACACAATCCTGAGGCATGGCACTCCAGCGGCCATCGTAACAGACAGAGGAATGGCTTCCACAGCTAAGCTTCTGTGCACTGTGCTCACGCTTAGTGGCACTGCGCATTGAATGACGGCCTACGACATACAAACCGATGAACTTACAGAACAACTCAAAAAGGCTATTGCAGACATGCTGTCCGTGAACATCGATGCGGTGCACAAGAATTGGGACAAGATTTCACCTTATGCCATGTTCGCTTATAATACAGCACGTCAGGAAACAACGAGAATGGTGCCGTTTGGTCTCCTACCAATATAACCAAGACAGTGGATGAGGGAATGACAGCTGCTGTAGCTCAATTGGTAGAGCATTGCATGCAGTGTGCGAAAGTTGTGGGTTCAGTCCCCACCAGCAGCGAGTTCTTTCGTCCACTTTAATTCATTTTCCTATTTATCTAGTAATTACTGTACTTCAGTTAGCTTTAGAAATATGTTCACACTGAGTCCCCCTTTTCAGCATGCGACATATCTGTGTCTGACAGGTGGCTTAGAGACCTCAAACATGTACATTTGGTGCATAGTCTATATGAGTGGCAAAATGCTGAAAGTGCTTGAGAAAAATGCGCTTCCCATGGCAAGAGAAGTGAAGAAGACCAAGTACAAAAATGTAGATGAAGAGAACGACAAACTGCTCCGAAATTTAGTTTTAGCATTGTAAGATTTGCTGGAGGACCAGTTCACAATGCATACTTTTTAGTGGTTTTACAGCAAAAATAAGCAAAGAGGAAAAAGACAGGACAAACTGCAGCACTTTGTACTGTCTCATTGCCCTTTTTTCTTGTGCTTATATGTGTTACTAGAGCTAAAGGAAATGAACACAATGTGTTACTGTGAGTAAAGTGGGCACAAAGCTACTCCATTAAACAGATGAGACAGATATGGTGTTAGTCACAACTAACTTAATGCACAGGAAAGCAGCGAAATATGTGGCCATAGTACACGTGTAAACAACACTGCTTCAAACAAATGCCAAATTATATCAGATTGGAGTACATCACAAAACGTTTTGAAATTAGCCAGTATTTAAAAATTCATATTCATCATTAGCAACCTCACTGATAATTCTTTTTTTTTAATGCAGTAGGATTCCATAATCTCATGGGCCAGAGAATCTGTACTTTTACCAAGAATTGAAGCACTGGCAAACCTCGTCTTACATGAGCATGATTAGCAATGTACAGACAAATGCGCTGACAGACAGTTTTTATCATGGAAAGTGCGCACTCCCTTACTATTGTTTAGATACCAGCCAGTGTGGCTGATGTAAACCCCACTGCAGCTGAGTGGGGATTTCATACACCATGCCGACCGAACAAGTCACGCACAGCCTAGTGTGCATCTTCATGTAAAGGGAGAGCTGCAGCTCTTCTGAAATGTGTGGGCACAGACCAGATAAGTTGCGTGGCGCAGAGGAAACTAGTCACCTTGTACCTTTTTGCTGCATTTTGAAGGTTGTGAGCAACTAGTGTACACAAGGCACAACGATTGGTCTTTCCACCATCAGTCGCCTGCTTTGTCTTGCTTTGGAGAAAGGTTTCAGAAATTGATACAACAGTTACATGAGTGAATCTCTTGCATGACCCAATTAATAAAACTAGCCTGCATCCTCTCAGGAGATGATATTGCCAGCGCTACCTCAGGACACATGGTAGCAGTGGCCTTCTCAACAAATTTAGAATGGGCCGCATAAAATGGTACGATCTCCTGACATGCACAGCAACAACGTTTCCTGGGGTTTCATGTACCATAACCACAATGTGATTGTGAGACATGCTGTAGTAGAGGGTCTTGGAAATTTTGGTCACTTGAGGCCCTTTAACGTGCACTGAAATACATAGGCCTCTAACATTTTCCCTCCCTAACATCACACTCTAACGTGCTGCATAATCATGTGCTTGTTTTGGCACACAAAACCCCAGAATTAATTACTAAACATCTTACTAATGCTTACATTACCATTAGCTTTGAGAAAGTAATTTATAGGAGACATGTTTTTAAATGACAGCCCTAACTTGCAGGAAAGCATGTATATATGGGCTTGTATTGATCCCAGTCTCAGAAATCCACTTTGACACATCAGAAATGGCAGACTATGAAGAAAAATAAAATACAAGTATGTAAGACAGTGTCATTAGTACTTGAGAAAGCAAATTTCTTTTTGTTGTCATCAACCAACACGTATAACCAAAGGGTCATTACACTAAGTGATAAACTAAGTGACAATGATATGAATGAACCCAGAACAGACAACCAAATAACTTCAGCACATACCAGCGCATCTCCACTGAAAGTAGTCGACAACACAAGTGCTTGTAAACTACTGCTGTTGCTGCCAATCCATAGCAAGGAGGATTAGTGCCAGAACAGGACTTGGTGGCTTAAGCAGTAGTTAGGATTTATAATACGGCATGTAGACTCCAATGGTACAAACGAAGCTTCAGTCCTGCAATGAACAAGGTCACCAAGGGCAAGGATGTCAGTTCTAATCAGCTTCTTTAAATTCACGCACTCTGGAACATGTTTAATTTACTGAACCATTTGTTGCACGGCCAGACACAACTATATTAAATACTGTAAAACACCACCATTAGGCAAGCATGTAGCTGTTACAGACTGCTTACAGAAAATTATGTACTCCAATGAAATATGTGACATGCCGGAGCTAACACATTGACACAGACAAACAAGTGTTATCTTCATAGTGAAAAGAACAGACATGCAAAGAACACAAGGGGGAGAAGTGGACAACCCGAACGCCGTCTGTATAACTTCTCTCCCACTTCATGCCCCTAGTGTCTGTGTTTTGCACGCCTGTTCTTTTCACTATGGAGCCTTACCAACTCGCTCAGCTTTCTGTCCTTTTGTTATCTTTTTCATCTTGTGTTATGGCAATCATTCTACAGTACATCACACCCAGTTAATACTGACTAGCCCTGCTTCTTCTTGTGATATCATTTCCTGCAGTAAGGCTGCACATACACAAAGTTGTTTTCTGTAGCTCGAGCAAATGAGTTCAGCGTTCACAGTGTACAAGGCTACTGTTCTTAAGGGCCACTAATAATGTCTCTTCTTTCTAAAAAATTTTGCTTGAAGTCATACACTTCACTTGCCAAGTCTTAGACTAATATATACGTTTATCTGAAATATGCACATCGAAAACTAGCAATTCAAACAGTATCCACTTTCAGTACTACTTTAACTACAAGGTGCATGCGAAGAAAAAAGAAACACTGACCACCTGGCTAAGTGTTCAGCTCTTCTTTCTTTTTTTGTGCGCTATTCGTTCATAATGCAACCTTACCAACTCGCCCAACTAGCTGAGTTTGTCACCTTATTACAAATCATAAAAAAGATGCTACGATCGGGCTGGGGAAGCCTCAACTTCTAATTTACGGATGGTGCACATCGAGGAACGTATGGTCAAACCTTAAGAACTAACGCCAGGGTCAACGCACTTAAACCAATAACAACACGCTTAAACAATAATACTCGCCATCATCGGGAAAAAAAAAGAAGAAAAATGTTCAGGACACATATGTTGTAGCGTTATGAAAAAGCTTCCTCTAACAAATACGCTCTGCGTAGACGTACTGCGTGGCGTTTGGTCTTCTTTTATGATTTACTATACCTGATATATAGTTCTATTCTATTTCCTTGCTGCTTACTTCGGCCACAAATTTCCAACCAACGCGCCCGTTACAGAACGTGATCGATATTCGCAGCTCACGGCGAGAGTATACGGAGTCGAGCTAAACGCAAACCTTAAAAAGAAAGCAACACAACTAGTTTTTGTGGCCGCTCGCTTTACAAGCGAGAACCAATACAGAAACTCACCAAAAAGTCTCCTCCAAAGGCGGGAAGCGCAGAAGCTGGGAGTGACGGGCCGGCCAACGGCCCGGTTGGCGGCGGCGTGTGGTTCTCGGCGTTCACCTTTGGCATAAATTGTACGTCCATACATGTACATACTACTGTGGTTTATCCCGTAGACCCCGCTTGATGGCGCGAGAAACGTATCAAAATAAGACTGTTTTCTTTTAAATGCCGCTGGCTGGCAGGCGTGACCCAGCGCGCCGGCGCTCGATTTTGGCGGGATCTTTTTGAAGGCTGCGGTGGCGACATCTGAACGAATTTAAAGTTTTAAATGTGGGAGTGTCACAATGAGAATTGTAAACTGGTAATTGTTTAGTTATTTTTACTTATAATAATAATAAACAGGTGTACTTGGGGTTTAACTTGGTTGAACGGGTTTGCAAATATCGTTGGCCGTACCAAGGGCCGGTCGTCTTGTCGTCTGCTACAGACGAATACGGCAGACAACCTGTACATAGTGCTCCTTTAATTAAACAAATCTTTAGTTTTGCTTAGTCAGCTGATAGGCTGATATTGGTGCGTGCAAACTTAAAGACATAAGAGGGAATTGCAAGCGTGCAGGCTGAAAGAAAAGCGCCAGGCACGAAATTCCCAATTAAACCTCCGACGCACAAATGGCCGGCTGTCTAGACGAAGAGCTGTGGCAACTCTACAGTCACCTCCGGTTCCGACGAATGTGCGCTCCTTTACTTGAAATAAGCGAATTCCACCCAAAAGTGATCGACTGCAACACCAAGTACTTGAATTCAATCGAAACGGCCGCAGCTTCCGTGCCAGATCGAGCCCGATCGCCTCCAACATATAGCACTTTTCTGTAATATTTTCTACCTCTGTGGGCCTTGCCCAATCGCTGTACTAGCTGCCACAGAATACCCATAACACGTCCCACCTCGAGATGCCGCGCGCTCACATGTGAGCGGACAGAACCAGTCGTTATAACTTATTTGCCTGAAATCGATCAAGAGGGGAAGGGGGGAGGGGAAGCAGGGAATGCATAGTTGGGGCTTTAGGCCTAGCATGTATACAGAGAACAGCTGTCGATTGCTGTTTCGAAATGTGAAAAACCCACTCGGTAGATAGCCTATCATATGCGTGCGCACACGCACGCGCGCGCACGTATACAGAACTATTGTGGTTGACTGGGCATTTCTAACTTGAAAGGAGTAGGCCTAGAACATACAGAAAATTCGAGCTGAGCGCTGTTTCGGAATGTCAAAAACCCACTAATAGCAATGTATATCACACGTTATACGCGCTCGCGCGTGCAGGTATGCATCCTATCATCTGCGCACGCACGCACGCACGCAAACACGTGTATGAGAACCGGTAGTTAGCATTTCTAGCCGGAGGACCGGGCTGCGTCTACTTAGCATACAACGTAGCTATCGATCGAGCCATATAGCGCTCGCAGTGGATAGCGCTTTCGAAATGTGAAAAACCCCTGATAGTCCAGCTGTCACGCACACACATGCACACACACACACACTTATATCACAGGCATGTACACGTGATATACCATATATATGCCTTCCACAGTAGCTAAAAGGCTTCCCCCATAATTGAGATGCCAGTGCTGATCAAGAGGCTATAACTGCTTGACTTGTTTAACTAAGCATGAATCAGCTGTCAGCTAATGTTCTCTGAAAACATGTGCCGTCTGGCACGACAAAATATATAGTAACTTACTTTGCTCAAGGACACTAAAGTGAAAGACCAAATTACTAGAGTTCTCCCATGATATCGCATCCACACTTAATGTTAGAGGACAGCTTGATGCCATTTTCATTGACTATAGTAAGGCTTTTGACACAGTGTGTCATAATACACTTCTCATTAAACTCAATATGTTGCATTTAACCACGTTCACTCATCCCAGGTCAGTGTTGCGTCCAGCGTGGCACAGGGATCCGTACTGGGTCCTTTACTCTTCACCATCTACATAAATGACGTCATTGAGGTAACTGCTGGGACTAATGTTAAATTACGACTCTATGCCGATGACTGTGTTATTTGTTCCGCTGTCGCTAGCCCCCAAGATCAGTTAGAGTTAAACAAAGTTTTTGTCCGTTTTAGTGATTGGAGTAAATCGTGGCAGATGTCACTGAATTTCAAGAAAACAGTCTCAATGACTTTCTCAAATAAAAAACAACCGTTAAAATTTACCTATTTTAATCAGGACCAGAAGCTTGCAAGTGTAAACACGTTCAAATATCTTGGTGTTATTTTCTCCCCTGATCTTAGATGGCATGCTCACATTAAGCACATAACAAATAAGGCGTTAAGGAAACTGGGTTATCTTAAAAGAAGCCTCAGAGATGCGTCAAAAGACTGTAGATTGGTGGTGTACAGATCACTCATAAAGCCGCTACTTGAGTATGCGTCCATCGTGTAGTCACCACATCATGCCAGAGGCATAAGTATGCTGGAGTCTATTCAGAAGAAAGCCGTTAGATTCATTATATATGTAATTGCTACGATCGCCATTTTTCACCAACATTACACACTAACAAGCTGCAGCTAAGTTATTTAGCCGACAGACATACTTGTGACCGTCTTGCCCTGCTGCACAAAATCGCTCACGGGAAAACATTTATCAATGCACCTATTGCTTTTGTTCACCCTTCCTCTCGAGTTACAAGAAGTAACCACCTTAATATATTCCCTTTCCAATCATCCATTGATTCTTTTAAGTTTTCCTTTTTTCCTCATACTACTGACATTTGGAACGGTCTTGACGGCCCCCTGCGCGAGTTGTCCCATGATGAATTTGTGGAACAATTGCTCGACTTTGTTCACTGTTGAACTGTGTATGTTTCCTGATGTAATTATCTTTTTTTTCAATGTATACATTTCTTCCTGTTGTATTTCTAGTTTATGTATGTATTCACTCCTGCAATATCTTGCTATGCAAGATGGCAGTATATGCAAATAAATAAAATAAATAGACTGATAAATTACTGTTTGGGAAATCCATTGTTGCTAATTTCATCATTTTGCTTTTCAATAACAGAAGGTGTAGTCAAGGTGGAAGCTTTTCTATCAATTATGCCCCAATACAGTAAGGAGATGACATCACAAACCCCCTTGCTTTTGTTCATATTCTCGCCAGGTTGGCTCAGTCAACTTATTTGAAACGTGCCATGTTAAGTCTCTGGGTTTCTTAGAACCCCTATTGGAAAAAACAGTGGCACTGGGCCAGTGCCACCTGATTATCGGACCGGTGTGGCACTGCACACTTGGGACACTGCACACTGTGTACACTGCACACATGGGACACTGCACACTGCGTACACTGCGCACTGGGTACACTGCACACTGCGTACACTGCGCACTGGGTACACTGCACACTGCGTACACTGCGCACTGGCACACTGGGGGACACTGTACACACTGGGTGACACTGCACACTGGGAGACACTGCGTACACTGCGCAATGGCCGCCGGGTGGCACCTGCCACACTGCGCACGGGCCCATTGGGCAACACTGTGTACAAGGGCCAACCAGATTCACAGAAACAGCGCAGCAACATATTGCACATATTGTGAACGTGCCTTATAATCACCATGCAAAGCGAGGCATAAAAATATAGTTTATTTGAGAGAACTTAAAACTAGGAAGAAATAAATGATTGATGTTGAATTATGGGCAGATGGCCTGACTCTTTGGTCTAATCTGCCCACCTCGGCAAATATATCCTGCAGTGCTGGCCATGAGCGAGCCTTTTTGATGGCACCACAGTGCTTGGGCACTTCAACACCACCTTCTGGATGACATCTGCAAGGGGCAAGTTGAAGATCGGAACCAGATTAAATTAATTGAGAATTGTCATACTCTATGCATTTAATCAATTTCAGTAATTCACATTCAATTCACTTTACTTCTTAGTTAATTTGATATCAAACATAATTAGACAACTGTATATTCTATACATTTAATCAACTCCAGTAACTCACATTGAAGTCACTTTATTTTTTAGTTAATTTGATCTGGAACAAATTTCCTAGCCACCACACAATATGTTCAGAACAAAGTTTGCCCATTGCTTTTCTCAAGGTAGCCGTTACCAGACGTTTAAAGCTTTTAGTCATCTACCAAATGCCGAACCCCAAATTTGAATGCAGCAATAAGTAAAACAGTAGCAGCGTTCCAGTCCACTCGGGTTACATTAAATGAGGTTAAAATACATCAGATCTCCCTTTCACATTGCATACTTTCACTGACCCTAAAATTCTGTCAAAGCATGATTCACAATGAATTATTACAGCATTTAGGCAGTAATAACACCAAAAAATTTAGTTGGAGAAATCGTCGATTGATGCGATCCAACACGTGAAAGTCACCACAATATGGTAATCATGACCCGCTATGTCACCTTTTCAGCTAGCAGTAAGCAGTTATACTAAACGTTTCCACTGTCATCAAGATTTTCAAAATTTCACCCGCTAGCTGCGTGCTGCTGCAACAATACCACGAACTGTTCTGTGATGAAATTGCAAAACAAAAATTACAATGTTTCCACCCAGCTTAGTATCAAATTAGTGTTCATGTGAGCGCATCATGAATTATGGGATTTCATATATAGTAAAGCTTGCTACTATCGCTACATGTCACATTTTCAAGGTGCTGAAGATGTGGCTGTGCAAGTGAATTTATAAATTCTTTCATTGTAAGCCATTTCAACTATCAGTTACACATTGAAACTGAGTGTTTTAACTATACCTAGAAATGTGCATAAAGCATACTCATTATGGTGTCTGCCTTCTCGGGAGTGGCCTGCTTTTTGGCCACACTATCCGCATGGCGCCGGGATGGCTGGCCAGTGAGGCTTCTGGCATGCATTTCAGCAGGAGTCCAGAAGTATCAGGCAATCTCCCTGGCCACTTTAGTGGTGTTGCTTGTTCACATTATGAAGTTGAGTTTCTCACGCATCATTAGTATGCCGGATCTGCATGGATCTGGAAAAAAAATGCCAAAGTGCATTGAGTCACAGTGGCAAGTAAGCAAGCCCACAGCTGCGCTTTCAGTTATATTTGTTGCTACCCTCAAGTAGCTGCTCAACCCTTCTCACAATGAGACAGTCACAATTTATTATTCAATTGCATGCATATCTTTGCTGCTGCCCATAAAATGTTGCCGCTAGGCACTACATTCAACATAGTGACAAAAACAAAACAGAGGAGAGAGAGGTAATACACACAGCTGCACCAGATTTCAAATATATTATTGTGTGAAGCTGCCACGAAACCTCTTTTTATTCATTTAGAAGGTATAATCACGGTCGTGAAGGCAAAGTTTCTTATAGTCCCATCACAAATTCTGAAGCAGTCACCTCTTTTCTGGCTCATCATGGTATCAGCAATAGTGCCGATTAAGGCAGCACACTCATGTCTTCATGAATCAATTGGCATGAGTTAACAGGTACACACACAATGGGCCATTACAAGCGAAGCAGCTAGTATACAATCCGCCTTTTATGACACGTTCTGGCTCTGCCGCGCGGTGGCCACGCGATGGTACACACCTCTCTAGCCTAACCATGGCGAGGACGGCCACTGCATTGTCTGCTTGCAGAGTCATGTTCCAACAGGCACTGTACTTGCCACAAGATAGGAATTACTTTTAAAAGGTAGTGTTGAAAAATATTTGCATTGTACAGTCGCCGGACCGATAATTTGGACAGCCACGTGGTGCCAACAGTGTGCCCGTAGACTTAATGTGTTAGGATGACCGATATTTCGGACAGTTCCTAGCACTACATTCGATAATTTGGACTCCGCTCATGGATGTCGAGCACACTGAATGGGCCACCATTATTTCCTCTGGCGCACCAACGAGGGAAAGTGCGGCCTTGGAGATGCCATACAAAACCATAATCTCTGACGCTTAGTTTTGGTCGCGACACACGAATTTTAGAGGCAAGTCACACCGTCATTGCGATCACCGCATCCTGTCTCGGCATCTCATGCGTGGTTTGCGATTATGTGTAAGGCTGGTCGTGCGAGGTCTGCGATCGCTTGATAGCGCTTTCACGTTGGGTCTTCAGTACTTGTTTATTTATTTTGCATTCCAAGACTTCTTTCTCGTGGCGTGAAGCAACAGGTCACGTCTAGTGTGGTACGAACGATGGCCTCGCAGTCTGTGCCGACGAGCATGCCAACGAAAACGAAGCATGCTATTCGGCGCTGACAATGTCGCATACCTGCCGACCCCTTGAAAACAGTGCAAGCAGATGTAATCAGCAACTGTTTCCATCGCACTGGATTTACTTTTGCTGATTGCAAATGAGGCAGACTTTGCAACATAAGAGCCTGACAACATAAGAGCCAACAAGATGGCAGTCATGCGCAACATCAGAATAAGAAATCCTGTACTACAAACCATCTATTTCTTTATCATTGTTCTTTTCTAACCAGGAAGAGAATGTTTGCGGCACAAAAGATACTCAACCAGAAGCTTCGTTCAACACAATTTAGCGCACTGAGTGCCAACCTGGTTTCTTCAGTGCTTTTTGGTTCCTTTGCTGCTTTTGCTTTTCTGGAGCGACCCAAAGACGTCTTCCCACTCTCCCATAGTACAGGGCATACTAGTACTCCATTCTAGTACATTACAAACGAACACAGTTGTTGCTTTGGGTTGTTTTGTTTTGCTGTGGCTCTTTGTGATTTCTCTTTTTAATGTTGTTACACAGAAGAGCCTTCCCTAGGCACACAGGGAGCACACATGCTTCAGTCAGTGAAACACAACAGAAAGAATGAAGGACAAGACAACTAGCTTGCAGGGAGACAAACATTGATACTTTCTCTCGAAAAAGCTAGGAAGATTCATCAATGTGTGTACAATGGCTCACATTAGGAGAAGAAAGCAGAGAATGGCTGTGTTTATGGGTGGTGCAGGTTGGAAGTCGATGAAGGAGTAAGCTCAGTGCAGAAGCCAGAGGCATAAAGCAACAAATAAAAGAAGAGTGTAAGGAACATGCCAGCTTCCTCTTCCGTGCATCTTAAAAGCTCAGTTCTTGAGTGCAAGTAGCACCTCTATTCATTCAACACATGCCTGTGTTGTGCTGTATGTGCCACTTCTGCTCTTGTTTTTTATAAGTCCTTTTCTTACAACTGGGTGTCACCACAAATCACCAAAGACTGCCCACCGCTAGAGAGGCTAAAAGCAGTTCTGACCTCTACACCACGGCTTTCTATGAAAGGGGTGAGCGCTGTTTTCATGGCAGTCAGCAGCCATGGCTAATGGCTCCACAAGGCAAGAAGTCAAAAACATGGAGCATGGGGAACTAATGAACTAATGGTATCGGGGTGAAAGGTGAGAACAAGAAATATAAAACAGGAGGCAAACATGCTGCTAATAGCTGCCACAGACACTCTTGCGTATCTCGCCGCTTCAGATCAAGGCCATAAGGTGCTGCATCTCAGCGAAGAAAATTGGAATAAAACTGCACTTTTTTCGCCACGGTGAACACAGGACTGCCACACATGATGCTGACATGGCAATGTTCAAGATGTTCACCATGTGCAGCAGTGAGGCAAGCGTACTTGCCAAACCACTGGTGCACTAAGTAGTAAGGGCCAATGTCGTCTGCTAATGCCAGCAGGTGCGTCTTCCGAATGCTTTCGGTCCCGAGATGCCCTCACTTCATTATTATCATATATTGCATAACGTTCTGTTACCAAGCCTGATAAGCTTTAATAATCTTAACTTCGTGAGCATTCCAATAAAATTTTACTTTACGAGCTTTCCATGTGTTTGGAGGAAGGAGCTATGTGCCCCTAGAAAATACTTCACTGAAAGATCACGTGTTCATGCACCTAAACTGGAATATACAGCTCCTGCCTTCCCCTGATCAGAGCATGGCTGTGTGACACAACCTGTGCTGTGCGCTCAGCTGCACAAACCGTGAAGTGTCACGAAGGTGGGAGCAGAATTTAGATGTTGTAGCAGAATGAAAGGATGACGTGAGTGAGACCTCGACATGTTTCATAAGTCATCTGATAATGACCTAGAGTCACAGGTGCCATCAACAGCATCACAACCAGCCTTCATTAGCAAGACATCTGCACACACACATCAAGTGCACATCCACTATGTACGTGGTATGAATTATCCCGAAACACTTTTCTGGTACTTACATTTTCCTCGACCTCCTGAAACAGCTGTAGGATGATGTTCCTCCCGACTGCTGCACAGCATCTAAAGATTTAAAAGGAATGCTTTTTATAATTCTTTTATAATTTTCATTCACAGTACGAAAACAGAAAATGGTCCTTTTTAATGGCATGTGAGTAAGCGTGACATCGGGCTCAATCGAAGATCTACAAATAAGCTTACTAGTACTAATTCTGGCTAAAATGGCCACGTTAATCTCATTCCAAATGTATGAAAAATCTTTCGCTTCATTCCTTTTCTTTTTCTGTGTTCATGTACCAGTTACTTTGAACTTATGCTTTATATCTTTCTTATTCTTTGCCAAACATTTCCAAACAGAAGGCCACATTTACTGAAGCCTGGGACCATTCGAGGTGCCTTTCAAAGATAGATAATAGACCCTATAGGATATTGTGAAGCTGGCTTTCCTGCTATGCAGTTTGCCCAACCAACGGCGCCGTAGTCAATTCTGCAAATAGCACGTGCAAGTGTGCATTGCGTGTGCTTTGACATGACTAGGGTAGGTTCAGCCCTCGTGATATAAACCTGCACTAAAAACAAGTTCCAGCCAGTGCAGCTACAGCACTCCAAACATATCAACAGGACAGGCACCGGTATTACTTGAGCGAAGGCACAGTGCAGGGAACTGCACTTGTGAATTTTCGAAAGGGCCCGTTGAATGCATGGAATGGTGTGGATATAAAAGTTGCTTTTCTGCCTGTGATTATTGCCAGCAAATGCTTCAACAGACATCTGTAATCCTATGAGCTAGGCTACAAGGTTCACAGGACCTGCAAAAGCAAAGGATAATAAACATAGCGTTACTAACAACAGTGCCATATTTAAAGTTATTTGTGAGACATCTGCTGTGCCGCAGGTACTGATATTTGTATTGTATGTAAGTATTAAGTTTGCATATAAAACATGGAACACAATAAAAAGGGAGAGTATAATGGAGGGTACAAAAACAGTTAAACTTGATGATCTTACTTGTGTGGTCTGTCACTACGTCTGGAGATGGCTGAGGAAGAGGTGGTCCCTTGCAGCGGGGTGCATTGATCTGAAAGTGTTGTATATACATATATATATATATATATATCTGTATATTTCATACATATACTTATGACACCAACAGAAAAAGCACAGTTTGCAGCATGTGAAAGCTGCTCACCTGCGAACTTCGTCATGTTTCATCCCCCCCCCACCCCTACCAGTACCGTATTTTTCGGTCTATAAGTCGCACCTTTGTATAAGTCGCAACCGCCACCTTCAGCAGGTTTCAAATAAAAAATTGGCATATAAGTCGCACTGTTGTATAAGACGCACTTATTCTGACTTGGTCGGCGTGCGAGTTACCTCGAAACGCTGTACTTACCATTTCAGGGCACTGAATTTCCATATTACTCCACAAATTCTAGCAGAAACAAGTTAAACCAACACTCCTTATAGGTGGAGAAAGGCAACATTTATTACTTTTTCATTCAAACCCATCGAATGCTTCATCTTCCGATGCACTATCAAAGAGTTGAGCCACTTCAGCCGGCAGCATCGCTTCGTCCCCCTCGTCGGTTTCTGAATCGCTGCTCGATTCTGCTTCTGCGTCGGACTCAGCTGCGCACTCAATCAGGCCCGCTTTCCTGAAGCCGGCAGTTACAGTGGACACAGAAACTGCAGCCCAGGCTTCCTGAATCCACTTGGCTACCTCGCCAAACGAAGCGCGTCTCATGTGCCCAGATGGGGTGTAGGTGTGCTCACCGTCCGTCATCCAGGCCTCCCAGAGGCGCCAAGACGCACTTAAAGCTCCGGTTGACGGCAATATCCAGTGGCTGTACCATCTTGGTCATTCCACCAGGTATTACTACCGGAATGCAGTTCGTCGCCTTGATTTTCTTTAGGCTTGACTCGGTGATGTGTGCTCTCATGCTGTCCATGACCAAAATGCACCTCTTGACGCGGAAAAATCCATCTGGTCTCCTGGCGAAGCACTTCTGAAGCCATACGGCCATCATCTCCTCATCCATCCAGCCTTTTTTATTGGTTTCGATGACCACGCCTGGAGGAAAGCTCTCTTTGGGCATAGTCTTCCTCTTAAAAATAACCATCGGTGGCAACTTCGTTTCGTCCGCACAACAGGCAAGGACGACAGTGAAGTGCGACCTCTCATGCCCCGTCGTTCTTAGCGTCACAGTCCTCTCTCCCTTTTCTGCAACAGTCCTTCCAACCGGTATATCAAACGTCAGGGGCACTTCGTCCATGTTTATAATGTGGCTGTGAGGGACATTATGGCTCTCAACTTCGTTGTTGAAACATGCCCTAAAGTTTTGAAGCTTCTCCTCAAAGTCTTCTGGCAGCTTTTGGCACACGGTCGTGCGAGCTCGAATCGCCAGCTTGTTGCGCCTCATGAATCTTGAGCACCACGAGGGACCGCCGACAAAGCCAACAGCACCCATTTCCTTTGCGAGTGCGTGTGCCTTAAGACGCACCTGTACGGTAGAAAGGCCCCTACCTTCTTTGCGTTGTGCCAAAACCCACGACTGCAGATCAGCTTCCAGTGCCGGCCATCCCGCTTTCTTGCCTCGGTCGTACTTTTCATGGCCCGAATCTTTTCTGATGCCTTCCGCCAGTCGCGAACCAATTTCTTGCTGATGCTGAAGTGCCGTCCTGCTGCCCGGTTGCCGTTCTCGACTGCATAAGCAACAGCAGTCAACTTGAACTTCGCAGTATAACTTCTTCGCGAAGTATTAGGCGCCATCACAAAACACGTAGCTCGCGTTCACCTCGAAGCGTAGCGCGATGCCGGCGAGCACACTATCACAGCTTAGACAGCACGGACACAAAAGCAAAATAGAGAGCAGAGACGATCTCATGAGCGGAGGCACAGCTTCTCATTGCGATGCTGATGCGGCTGTCACATTTAGACTAGATCGCATTGCCTACGTAGTGTGCGGGGCGTACAGCTCTTATTTTTTATTTCAGAGGTAGATGTAGTGTCACTTAGTAGCAATAAAAGAAAAGCAGATGTGCCTTTTTCTTATTAACTGCTGCAATATCACAGGCTTAACAATATCTAAAAAAACCTAGTGGTACGTCTAGTTGTCCATCACGGAGGCTACATATATTGGAGGCCAAATCTTGAAGGCCACGCTGACGCCGCTGCGATACCACAGCTGTGCTGTCTGTGCCCGACATCTGTCGCTGCGGTCGCAGTGTTAAAATGGGATTTGATTTCTATTAAAGTGCTACTGCACCGAATTTCTTACACTCATGAAAGCAATAAAGGAGATGTGATGCGTAAGTCGCGCCAGCGCCCATGGTTTTTGTGTATATAAGTCGCACCGTTGTATAAGTCGCACCAGTGAAAACTTTGGAAAAAAACCGTGACTTATACACCGGAAAATACGGTACAAACATAGTACAATACAGAAAACCCAAGCCTTTGCTGATGCTGTACAAGTGACATCTCAAGGCTGCCAAAACTACTAATGTACATGCAGTCCCATCCAATACTCAAGTAAGGGTGCACCAAGGATTCCTCTAAAAATAGTTATTTTCCTAGACAAAATCTGCAAGATTAAAATAACAGGGCCTGCATCTGCCGCCTTCTCACAAGAACTCTTACTTAGAACTCTTACTTAGTCTTACTTCCATAAGAGCAGCATAAAAGCTGCCGTCCGCATCACCTGGAAACTGCTTTCACAATGTGATTGCGTTGCAAGGCCACCGTGTCTTAATTCAGCCAAAATGTGACCTTCCCCACTGCTTCCGTCTCCTTTGAAACTGCCACCCACACCAAGCGTGTAAGAATAATTTTTTTGCAGCCGGTAAACTGGCTGTCAATAATAAATTGTTTGTTAATGAAGAGTTCTCTCAAGTTTGATGCCAGCATGTGCACCGTGGCAGAACTGAACATTTACAGCAGCTTCTTAAGCTTCTTAAAGGCATGACCTTAAACTCGAACAGGCCGTCTGGTGTTATGAAGGCAGCAGCAGCAGCTTCTCATTTGTACAGAGAAATTTGCATACACATGAGCAAAGACTGCAATGATTGCAGTATTTAGAAATTAGGTTTCAAGTTATTTGCTAAACTGGATAGAATTTTCCCCGAGTGCAGCAGGCCCGGACAACATTTCAGCTTCAATAGCAGACAATAAGGACATCATGAGAAACTGTCATATAAGCGATGTCACTGGACTCACTGTCTCAACAAGGACCAAGCCTGAGTGTATTAAAGGGGCCCTGTGACACTTTTTTTATTGCCTTCTGAAGCACTAAAGTGTGTGTGGTATTGAATACTGAGATGAACGCAAAAATGAATGATAGGAACTGGCGCATGAAAACTGGTTTTATTTGCACAGGCCACTGGAGATTTCTCTAGTCGGCCTATACAAATTACCTTACCACTATTTTTGAAGGAATTGTCATTGTGGTAACAACAGGGACAACGAACCACGTGTGTCAGTCAGTAGAGGCAGTTGTTTTTAAAATATGATACTAAAGAGATTTCCTTCTGCGTGTCAGAAAGGTTTCCGTTGTGTCCCCCTGCCAAGCCTCCAACATTCTCAGCTGCATCGGTAACACTGGCTCCTCCTCTCAACCAGTTTTGGCACTCCTTTCCAGCTGGGCGCACGAAAGAAAAAGGTTTGTCTCCCCACGCCAGTTCGGCTGCCACCTCCATAGAAGGCAGACAGTAGGGAAATTTAACCTGTCCAAGGCTCTGCTTTTTTAAACCACCACAACTAATGCCTGCATTTATCACCCCCGGACATGAGTTTTTATATTTTTTGTGCTCAGCAGCATGGCTTAGCAGGGAGGAATGAATGTAACATGTGAACTGGCATGTTAAAGCAATCACAATGCCCAGCCATGGTCGTCACTGCCATGTAAACAAGTGTCACTTCCTGTAGCAAAATTCACCATTGTGTTCTGCCACGGTTCAAGCAGAACTCTCCAGAACACTTTACTTTTGGCACTTCCACTCTCGCTCTAATATCCCCATGTGCCGCAGTTCTAGAATAACTAATAAAAACACCATGCTTGGTTGGTGTCGCAGGGCCCCTTTAAGGGGAAGGAGACAAGTCTGCTTGTCAACATGTTGGCTCAAGCAATGTTCCTTGCTCAACGAGTGCTCATCAAGGCACAATACTCTGAACTTTCGCTGTCTTTAGGTAATCACGGAGAGAGAATCACGTGATGTACTCTCATGTATTCATATACATTAAACTTGGCATCACCACACTCATGCTTTAAGCCAAAGCCTGGCCCACTAGAGAAAAAATTGTTACATTTTTCCGAGCACATAAGGCCCTTCCACTGCAAACTGATACAAGCCGAAAATGTCTGCACAAAATTCACACAGAAATGAATGTACGCCAAGGCACCACTGATTTCAAGAGTACAAAAGTAACAGCAAAAGCATACCTCCAGGAGAGACTTGTGGCACCAGCAGCTGTGTGCTGCAATGGCTCCTCCCGGCCGGGTTTGTCAGAGGGCCTTGTCCCACGAGCTATTTCTGTAAAAGAGGCAGCATTATATACATTGTGCACAGAATGAGAACACATTCACTGGCTGAACATATTGCACACTGCAACTGCAGCTACAATGACTCAATTACGGAACAGATCCCCCCTATAAATGGCCTATTGCCTTTTCAAGTAGATGCGCAGCAAGTATACAGTGTTACATAACATCTGAAGCCAAGGGAAGCAGAGGACGTGGTCTGCACTGTTTTAATGAAATGGGGCACACAAGGAAAATGAAAATGGACAAAAACCTGCATCATGCAACTCACACGTGACGCATGTCTTACACTCCTAATTGCA